>PVLC010008938.1:0-56517 GCA_004027655.1 Graphiurus murinus
TCCTCCACATACAGTTCCAGCTAAACTGATATTTGCTCTTCCATTGCCAACCTAGAATCCATTTCCCACACACCTGCCAACATTTCTGCATAGCTCAATTAAGATCTCAAACTTTGAAGCACACAGCATACACTCGTATATGTCCCTGTCTGCGCTTCCTACTGGATGTTTTGAACTCACGTCCTCTCCCGTAACACCAGAAGGAAAGAGGCTGTCCTCTATTAAATACCTTGCCTGCTATTTTCTCTCAGAACATGGCTACACTAGTTATTTTCAGGAGCTTCCTTGTTCTCCACTTGGCACATAGATAGCCTGCCCTGAAATGTTTAATTACCGATCATACCATCCTCCTAATCTTCTCTCCTCCTTGGTCTATTCACCCAATGCTGATTTGTGTCGTCTTTCAAAGTCCCTCCAGATCAAAACGCTTCTCAATTAATGTACATCCGCCCCTCCCCCCACCCACTGGTTTATAAAAGAAACCCTCCTATTCTGCAAAGAATGCCACTTAGAAAGGTTGTTAATCACCACATGCTTGTTCTGAGCTCCATTGTTCTGCACTGTATCACGCTGCTCGATTGTAAGCTCCGCAGGGCAGAGCCTTTGTTTGCAGTGCCCTAACTATTGTTCAGTGCTGTGCACTCTGATGGCACTATAGAAAAAATAAACAATGGTTTTTCCCACATTTTTCCATTTTAATTGTCAAATGGGATGGTATAAAAGCACAATACACACAAGGAGTGGAGCACACAGCCTCTGAAATTACTAAAATAAGCCATGTGAGTGTTAGAGGTTAAGTCTATCTTTTCAAAGTCTAACTTTTAACTTTTGTCCATTTGCTCATTATTTTTCTCTAAAAACTGCCTAAAAGTCAACCATGTGCATCTAATTGATTTCAAGTTTCCTTAGCTCATTTGACTCTGGGGGGAAATATCTGGGTGGGGTGTAGAATGGGTCCCTAAATATACATGGCATTCCCAGGCTTATGGAGATGATGAGCAGAGTCTGTTAAATGATGATCACAAACTAGCACAGTGAATAGTACCACTCCCCAGGAGAGGCCACGGTTAGCACCATGGACAGCAGTCAGCTTGTTCTAAGATGTGTGTTTTTTATTTTTTGGGGGGGGGGGGAGTGAGGAAGTGATTTAAAAATGAGAAGTAACCTTTTTTGAAAGCACAATTTTTCTTTCTAGGAAACTCATACATGGCAAGTGTCGCAGTTAGTTACCTGCCAAGTATTCTAACTGCTTCTGCCTGACATTCGCTCCTGCAACACATCTCAGTTGGGATTGTTTCAGCTCATCTTTGGATTCGTTATCTCACTAAACCAAATGTTGACTGAATGGTCAGAGCTCTAGAAATACCAATATTACAGATGACAGACATATAAATACAATAAATGTAAAGGCAGATTCCAAGAAAATTGACTTTTAAATGGATCCATGACCCAGGTCTAAAAACAAGTCTTTTCTAAAGTCTCATATATAAATACAGACTATTTAATAGGAAGTGAATACATATAAGAAATGCTTTTCATAGTTTTGTAGGATTACTGATGATCTGATCTTTGAAGACAAAGAAATGGAGTATGAGATTTTCTTTCATTTCTCTCTCCTCTGAATTTTCTTGTGTCTTTGTCACAAACAGATTCTCAGACTCCACTTCAGATCTATTAATGAAGATCTAGTATAATCTTAGGTTTGTATGTGTGTGTGTGTGTGTGTGTGTGTGTGTGTGTGTGTGTGTGTGAGATAGGGAATTGAACCCAGGAGCATTCTACCTGTGACCTATACCTTCAGTCCTTTATAGATTTTTCATTTTGAAACAGAGTCTCACTAAGCCGGGCGTGGTGGCGCACGCTTGTAATCCCAGCATTTGGGAGGCTGAGACCAGAGGATCCGGGTTCGCGGCCAGCCTCAGCTACCTAGTGAGGCACTCCGCAACTTAGTGAGACTCAGTTTCAAAATAAAGAATAAAAAATAGGGCTGGGGGTGTAGCTCGGAGGTAGAACGCCCCTGAGTTCAATCCCTAGTACTGAAAAAAAAAAAAAAAAAAAGAGTCTCACTAAATTGTTGAGTAGAATCTGCAATCCTACTGTCTCAGCTTCCCATGTATTGGGGTTACAGCTGTGCACCATCATGCCTGGTTTGGTGTGTGAATTTTTAAAGAAATCTTCAGATTATTCTTATGGATGGGGCAATAAGTGCTGGGAAGGTAATTGGCAAAATCAAACACTGTTTCTTGTAGGATATTCCTAGACCAATATTCCTGCGAACCTTGTGCCAGCTACTTTAACATTCTAAACCTTCTTTTGTCATTGTTTTTAGATTTTCTTTTATTTGTGCATTAGAATTAGATATAATGTGGAATTCATTATTACATATTTGTACCTACACCTAACATAATTTTGTCACTTTTGTTCCCCAGTATCCTCCCTCAATTCTCCCTTCCTCCATTCCTCTGGTCCTTTTCTTTTACTCTACTGGTCTCCCTTCTCTTTCATGAGATTCCCCCCTCCCTTTTTTTCCTTTCCTTTTTTTTTTTCTCTCTCTATAAGCTGCCCCCCTTTTTTTTTTCAGGTAGAAAAAGAAGTGTCCACATCGGGTACTCTCTTAGGTAATTTTCTACTCCAAAAATTCATTCAATGATTCCATTTAAGAAGATGAGCCGGTTCATATTGTTTTCTGATTCATCTTTACATATCTGAGAGATTAAGTAAGCTTGCTAAGAAGAAAGCACATTTGCTTTGTTGTTTCTCTTGATACATATAACTCAAGGCTAATTTCTCCCCTGCATGTCAATGTATTAACACTGATGCAGAAAAAGACTTCCTTGAGAAATTTGGATTGTGGGGGTTTGGAGAAGGAAAAAGTAATAAGAATCTTTGATAGAAAGATTAAATTACATTTTAGAAGACCCTTAGAAGGCTCTTTAAACATCTATTCATGGTACGGCCACAAGCCCCTGGAGAGTCAAATAAATTATTTTAAGATTTCTTCATAAGATAATGGAGACTAATTTGAAGAAATAAATAGTAATTGCAATATTAAGCAATTCAAACCACCTTTATAACTATTTCTGGAACTCCCCATGCTGACAGATTTATGTGATGCTAAGTCCTTTTCCCTCATCTTTTAAAAAGCATTTTACATAATCCAGCATTACCTATTTTACATATGTGGCATTTTGCTTAGCATTAAAGTAGTTTATTTGGAGAAGATCCTTTACAGACTATTCTGGGGAACAGGCTGCTACCCTCTTCATGTAGCAGCAAAAGATGCAGGGATGCTTGTTTAAATGTGGCTTCTTTTAACAGCTTGTTGAGCTAGGGAGCCGAGCAAGAGTGTAAACATTATTAAAATAGTCTATAGTGCCAAATGCAAGGAAGCAAATGCCAGAAATTCTCCAAAAGTAGCGCAGAATCGACAGGGAATGCATACTCCAGTATTTACGCTCTTGCTTTACTATAACTTACCAAGGTTCATGCACCAGCCCTGCGCGCTTTAATCTGTAAACTTTAGTTGCACACCTCTCTTCCCAACAGCTCTGCAGGGAAAACAACAGGTGTTTCTAGTCAAATAATCCAGTGGAACACAGTCAGTCAAGACCCAGGTGGGTCTGGTAACCCACAGATTTGCTTTAAGATTTTCTTTTAATAGCCTCTTTTGCTTTTCTAGTCATTGGGACACACACACACACACACACACACACACACACACACACACACACAGTTGTTTGTACAAAACCAATTCCCTTCCATTGTTTAACAGAATTCAACAATGTTCTTATCCTGACAGCCAAGTGAAAAAGAGTGCCATGGACACATTTGGTGGCTCCCATAAAAAGAATATAAACATAGATATTTCTCATTATGCCAAGTCCTTTCAATGTGACCCCTCCCCTTGCCCTCTGTAAAAGACCAGTTTCTCAATACTTGTGCATGAACAGAGTTCAAAGGCAGAGCTGAGACAATAGCTAAGTCCTTGGGATTCTCTTATGAATACTGTGCATGGGAGTGTGGTGAGGATCTCAGAAGCTGTTTCTGCTAGGCATGAATTTTAATCTATACCCTCTGGTCTCCTAGAGAGGTCTGAAGGTTTTGTACAGATGAGGCAGAAATTTACTCGTGCCCTGAAAAAAGATGATGTTATAGGCTGTTTTCCTTGGCAACAGGATGTGTATGAGGTCCCTCGAAGGAGACTAACGCTGCCTGACAGCTGGTGAGTCTCGCGTTACTTGAATTGGTTTCTTCGTTGTTAATCTAGTCCCAGGCATTAATTGACAGTGGCTGAATGTGACAGGGCTATTTTGGTTTTTGCTTTTTCACTATAGAATCCAAAAGATAAAAGAAAATTCCTGAGGTTGCAGGTTACAAGTTTGGATAGCTCATTATAAAATCTCCATTGAGATATGGGAAATCTTGTTCTCTGCAGCTTTTTGTATCACTACCTCATTTTGAAGACTAAAGTTATGGCTGTTATAATTTGCTACATGCTTATCCATCATATCCTACTGTCAATTGTGGAAATACTGTTATCTAGTGACAATTCCTACAGGAACTAAAAAGATAAGTTAGAGCCAGCATATTTCTGAACACATAGTTAACATATGTTGAATGAATAAATAAACAATGGTAATATGAATAATACCATGATAAATGTTTCTGAATGTCTTTTATGCACCAGTACTATATATTGTAGCTTATTTGCATTATTTTATTTATTTATTCATTGTTGTGGTGCTGGGGATTGAGCCGACAGGCATTCTACATCAGAGCTAACTTCCTCAGTCCTATTTTATTTTTATTTTGAAACAATTATTGCACACTGGTGGCCTCAAACCTGCCATCCTCCTGCCTCAGCCTTCGAAGTTCTGGGATTATAAACATGCACCAGCATGTTTAGCCTGCATTCTTTTGTTTAACCTTCAAAACAACCCTGTAAATTAATTTCTCCACAAAAAAATTTCTTCAATATCCTAATATAAGTAAGCAGGGTGAAAATTGGGTATTCATTACATTAGGTCTTCTAAATGATTCACTCCTAAGTCTCATGTAAATGTATAGATGAAAAAATACTACTCATATTATTAACATTATAGTACCTCAGGTAAATGAGGAAGATATAGAATAACAAATATTATATAATTTTGTGTACATACATGTATGTATAGATATATGTATACAGAAATATAGATATACATACAGTCATATATACATAAATTTCTTTATACATATACACTCATGGATGTGTAATGTGAACACTATTTTCTTCCTGCTACTGAAATTGAAGGTGAGCATTTTTATTCTTTTTTTAATTTGGACATGTGTAAATTGTCTAATATTTTAGAGATATTTATAAACTTAGAACTTTAAGATCATCAA
Source organism: Graphiurus murinus (assembly GCA_004027655.1). Classification (NCBI taxonomy): domain Eukaryota; kingdom Metazoa; phylum Chordata; class Mammalia; order Rodentia; family Gliridae; genus Graphiurus; species Graphiurus murinus. Next base: position 5,386 of record PVLC010008938.1, read on the forward strand.
TTAGCAAAGAACAACCCAAGAAAGACTTTATGAAGCAAGCAACTGAGATGGGCTAAATATCCCATCACATTTAAGCAATTAGCAAGGGTGGATAAAGGTATTTAGGGAGAGGCAAAAGCCTTCAGGTAAATTCCAAAGCAAGAAAATAAAAGGTCATGTTCCAAAATCAAGCACATTACTATTTTCCATGCCATATAGACCAATATGTGTGTATATATATATATATATATATATATATGTGTGTGTGTGTGTGTGTGTGTGTGTGTGTGTGTATTTGCATCAGTTTGAATCTCACTACAATGTATAATTACATTACATCATTTTAAAAACTGTTCTTTCTCAAAAGAAAAAGGAAGAAAAAAGAGTTGTAGCCAGATGTGGTGATGCACACCTGTAATCCCAGTACTTGGGAGCCTGAGACAAAAAGATTACAGGTTTGAAGACAGCTTCAACAACATATGAGGCTCTCAGGAACTCAGCGAGACTCTGTTTCAAAATTAAAAATACACACACACACAAAATGATTATACAGCAAAAGGTGTCTATATCTTTATATCTCAATCTCCAGGATAAATATACTCAACTTTTCCAATACCCTTCCCATAAAGAAGTCTGAAAATATATAGATGGGGCTGCTATTAAAAACTAGGATTCAATTATTTTTTCAAAATAGCATGTCAACCATTTCAGTTAAGGTCTACCATTTGTACCCTGTTCCTTTTTCATCCTTTTCATGGAACAAATGTACTTAGTACGAACTGAGTCAAATGAAGTCTTTAAAGTCACTCAGTACTTGGGCATAAAATTTGGCCTCTCATAAATCTCGCCTAATGGTGCTATCAACATCCCAGAGTTGTGTGAGAAATACATAGGTCACTGCATGTAAAGTACTGAGCACCAGGCCAGGTCCATGAGAAGCACTTCATCAATGGTGGCCATTAATGACTGTACTCATTATTTCTAGACAAGTGAACAAGACAGTCACTAACAGAAGTGTTTGTAGGGGCTTGAAAGCCCTCTTGTAGAACAGTATTTTCTTCTTCACCTTGCCATATAATCTACATACAATTTACAATTTCACCCCTGAGTCATTCTGGTGCTATGACATGCAATGGCTTCTGCTTAGATGCAATAGACTTATTTAGGGAAATAGAAAAGAGGAAAGGAACTAAACATTTACCAACAGGCTGATAATTTCCCCCAGGCATTATGTTAGGATTTTCATACATATTTCTATATTTCAAGTCTCAGAAAACATCTGCGTGGCTTCTGTTTTTAATCTTTTTTTCAAAGGTGAGGAGACAGTGGCTCTAAAACAGTACTTAATTTTTTCATAGTTATCTGGTTAGGACATGGAAAAAATGGAATTCCAAACCATATTTTGTGTGATTCTGAAATCCATGGTCTTTGCAAGAGGAATCAGGCTTTGTAGAAGGAAGTGAGACTTACATGGTGCAGTACGATTAATGAACAAAGGAAAAATTGAAACCTGGGCCCACCAAGCATCTCCTACAGTTGGCCAGATCACTTAACTCTCTCTCCCTCTCTGTGAAGGTCTTTCAACTACTTATGGAACGGATTAAGTACTGAAAGTGTAGCAGGATTCTTCTAAAATCCAGCAAGTTTAATTTGCTAACGATGAACACTTTTTAAGAATAATTGAAAACAACTATGTAGTCCTTTAATGTGTCAGGAGCTCTTCTTAGCACTTTATGTGTATTATCTCCTCGAATCTTCACAATGACACAATGGCACCATTATTATAATTTGATGCTATTATTGTCAATATTTTAAGTATGAGAAAACCAAGATACATAGCTATTAAGTAACATGCCAAGGTCACATAAAGGGCAAAGCCGTTCCTCCAGGCAGGAAGTCTAGATGTTCAATGACTATGCACCTGTCAGATCTTTGAATCATGTTCTTCAGAGAAAAGCAAATAGAGTATATACATACCAGTGCAATATGTTAAAATTTGGTTGCTTGAAGATTAGCAACCTGATGGAGCCAAGAAATATATTGTGAGGATACTGAACAGATGAGTAAAGATGACCAAGAAGGGGAAAGGATTGAAATGCTGGCAACTGCCACAGGTATCCCAAATGTGCATAGCTCTAGTTTAATTCACTGGTGTCAGGGTGCTTAGGATGGAGTCTGCATCTTCAGGAGGCAGCACGAGATTCTCAAAGGTGCAGTTCTCTAATTGTGGTCTTCAGATCAGCAGAATCAGAGTCACAAAGACAGTTGTTATAAATGCAAATTATCAGGTCTCACACGTGACCCAACTGAGTCAGATATTCTAGGGAACTTGGCCTAGAGACCCGTTGGTATCTTTAGTGAGCTCCCAAGGAGACACTGCCTGCTAAAGGTTGAGGAGCCACTGCTTTTAAGAAGCTGGTTTGAATACATTTAGTCTGGATCTGACTTTTGAAGTGGGTATTTTAAGCAAATGTCGCCAATCAGAACGCTGCCTACCTCTTGAAAATAGCTTGTTCAATTAAGTAGAGTTGATTTTGACATGATTTTGAGACATGATTTTGAGAACCTTACTGGAAATGAGAAGAAAACATGGGAGATTTGGTTTCTGTGTCACATGAGGAGGGCATGGCCTGTTTTGGAATGACACAGAGAAAGGTGCAGGAGACCAAGATGCGAAGAGCTGGGTCATCTTCTGCCCATACCTTCTGCAGGTCTGAGTTCCCTGCAACACAAACTATGAACTAGCAAGTGTCCATGAGCCCATGTGGCTCCCTCTACCCAGATCGTCCCTCCCACTCCTTTAGCTTCCTCAGGTACCATTAACTCCCTCCTGTCCTTGTTCATGCACCAGCCACCAGACTTTTTTTATATTAAAGGTAGCCCTACACCTTTAATAATCATCAGTTATATTTATTTTATTTTGGGAGGGTACTAGGGATTGAACTTCGGGGGATTGTACCTCTAAGCTACACCCCTAGCTCTGTTTTATTTCTTACTTTGAAACAGAGTCTCAGTTGTTGAGGGCCTCATTAATTTGCTGAGGCTGGCTGGGATCCTCCCATCTCAGCCTCACAAGTACTAGGATTACTGACATGCACCACCACACTAGGTGTATTTAAATCTCTATATGCTCTCCCTCCAACCTATCAAAAGGAGCTCCCTGAAGATAGGAGGCAGGGAGGACTGCATATTTTTTTTCATTTAGGTCCCTGATATTCAACATTACAGTACATGATTAAAATGTGTTTGTTGAAAACTTAAATTTCCTACATGCTCCATAGGATTACTGCAAGAATTACATAAGAGTAAGACTTAGAATAGACTTAGGAAAAAGCAGAACTCCATACAAATATGATTCATATTTGTAATTATTAATCTTTTCTAGTGTGAGCTCATCTTTTCCACAAAGGTGTCATCACAAGTAATGACTAGGAAATAAGACTGGTAAACCCTGAATATCCATGGCAAATTGATCACAAAAAATGGCAATCCACATATATATATATATATATATATATATATATATATATATATATATATATATATGGAACAATGACTACTTCAATAGGAATATAAATCCAAGTTGAGGTATTCTGATATGCATTATGTAGATATTTGACTTAGTCTAAATAGTTAAACACAAAAATAACAAAAATTGAGATGGGGATTTCAATCAAAGGGAAGAAGATATATAAGTCCTGTGGCAGAGAGTATCTGATACAAGGGTGGTTGCAGAGGTAGGAAGAGGTTGTATTGTGCTGAGGGCTGTGTTAGAGCTTATCTTTTATTCCAAGAGTAAGAAAGAATCAAGAAAAGGCATTAAGCAGAAGAATAGCATAACCAGATTGGCATTGTGAAAGAACACACTAGATCTTGTGACCTGTAGTCAGTTGGTTCAGACCTCACCTTAGTATTCTTTTTATTACATCTAGATTGTTAGGTTAAATGTGCCATAAATGCTTTCAACCTTCACAAAGTTTTATTTTGTTTTACCTAACTTTTACTTGTGCTGTTCAATTTGATAAATACTTTTAGGTCTGGGAGATATTTCTGTCACCTATGTCTTGTGCAAAGAAAATCTGAATTTAATAGATTCTAATAACTATCATTTAAAGGAGCACCTTGCATGACATTGAATGTGCACACAAAACGTAATGTGCATATAAGTGATCCTTGCATACATTTGCTAGATATATTTACTGATTTTGAACTTTTATATATTTTTTAATTTATTTTTTATTGTAGTAATTCGTGCAATATAGCATACATCTTTGTTAAGTACAAGTTGTTAACAACATATTTGCACACAATTCTCATTTGACCCCTTCCCCAATTCCCACCTTATTCCCTCCCCCTCCCTCCCCCTCAGGTTCAGTTCAGTGAGTGACCTTGAAGTTAAGTCTGCTTAAGACAATTTAACTCAAAAATATTTTTTAAATGTAAACTTTGACAGATCTTAACATACCTTGCAAAAGCAAGCATTCTTATTCAATCTTAAAATTAGAAAAGTATGGGTGCTTCCAGCCATTTCTATTGCTTGACATCCAATTAAAGTGATGTTGCAATAAAAAGAAATATAGAAATCCCTAAGGAAATTTGTGATATTGTACACAAAACCTCATGGCACAATCAATAACAGGCATTGACTATATAAGCCCTTAGTTTATTCTAGACAAGTAAGAAATACTGGGCTAACATTTATTTTTTTCCAGATTTTATATATTTTGCTAACTTCACATTCTTTTAAAAAATGGTTGTGCTTAATTTGTATGTTTGCAGATGTTTGATTCTGGACTACTTAAATTGCAGACTTGACACTCCCATATGATCTTCATGTATCTCCACTTTCATTTCGACAACACAGGCTTGCTATTGTCGGCTCCAGTGACCACTTACAGCAAAGATTTGCTTAGTCTGATTTGTTAGAGAAGGTATACATGTTTCAGTCACTTTAAGACAGTGCAAACTATGTATTTCACCACATGATGTATAAATGTAAGAAATGTATTTCCCCACATGATGTTTTCTTTGTATGCCATTATAATGGAGAAAAAGGCAAAGCTGAGAGAGAGAACCAGGAAACAGCTTGAAAGATCTGAACTCATCATTGGCACAAGGGAGTACGCAGGACTGAGCATTCTAGCAAAGGGAAGAGCGCGTGTGTGTGAAGGCGCTGAGGTAGCAGGTGTCTGGTGTGGGAAAGGGTAGACAGAGTTTGTACAGTACACTGGGCCATGCCAGACCAGAGCGTTTGCAGGCTATAGTCCCTGTTCCAACTTTGGCCAGCATGCTCCAGTGAAGAGTTTCCCAAATCATCACTGTTGAGAAGTCTTTGCTTTAGACAGTTGTTCTGTGCAACAGAGGATGTTCACAGTATCCTAGTTCTACACGGGCCACACTTTTCCCCAGTAGTAACATGCTGTAACATCTTCTGTGGAAGCAAAATTACCCCCAGAGAATTACCCCAATGCTCTAGACTCCCCCAGTTAAGAGCAATGATACCACTTTGCTTCTCCTTTTCCTCCCTAAGTCAACATCTCCAGGAAATTTTACAGCAATGTTAATGCTGCTGTTTATTAGAAAATGGGCTCAAAAAGAGCTCTAATTCATCACTGTTGATCCTCCTTCCCTTATTCTGTCCCATTCCAAACCTATTTATTTAACAATAATGCTAACAATAAAAAATAGGACAATGAATAATAGCCATTGTTATAAGTTATTTATAAAATGGTTACCATTCACCAGGCCTTGTTTCTAAACAAATTATACACATATATCTTGCATAATCTTTATAAAAACCCTATGAGATAGACAACATTATTGTCACTTATAATTAACAATTTGATGTTTAGAAAAGTTAAGCAATGCTCTTAAGAAAAACACATTGAAATGTAGATACCCTTTTCAAAGCCCTTCAGGACCTGACCACAATTTCCCTCTCCACATTCATCACCACTGTCTAGAACAATCAGGTGTAGTTTCAGTTCCTCAAGAAAGTAAGCCAGAATATGGGAATCCACACATGCCATTCTAGGCTTGGTCCTCCGAATTTTCCACTCCCAAATGTGGCTGCTCTTTCTCTGGCTTCAGCATAGATGTGGTCTGCTAGATGTGCCTCTTCCAACCCCAGGTCACTAGGCCTCCTTTTGGAGCCTCATTGTCCTTGGTGTTTGTCCCATATCTCTGTTTATTTCCTCCATTGGTCTCTGCCCTCTTTGAACAAAAGCACTTCTCAGTCCACAGCTATTTTCCCAGTGTGTAAAATAATGCTAGACACTGTGTGCATGTTACTGACTGTCCAAATGAATGACTGAATAAGTAAGTTAATATTCCCAAAGCCATTTATCTCAGAACTGGTATGAGAGACTCTCACCCAGATTTTTTCTGATTTTGAAACTAATTCTCAGCCTATTGGGCTTATGGCAACATACCTGCCTGAAAAGTTTCTATCTTATTGACTTTATTTTAGCCCTTTTCCAGCTGCAAGCTATGACCTTCCATGAAGGTCACTTGAGACATATGAGCATCATGTGATCTGAAGTCTGAAAGCTTCAATGAATAACACTATTACTGGTGATTCCATAAAACACACACCTTACAGAGGAAGTGGACTATTAAATTGAAAAAATCAAATTTGGATGCCTCTAATAAAAATCACTACCAACAATGACCCATGTTTTAAATCCTGCACTAGATCTTATCAGTTCACGTGATAATGAGTTTAATACTGTGGTGGGGTTTAAAATGCCAAGCATCACCCTCTGTGACTGTTAACAAATGGAGTTCCACCATGTGTGAAAATTTCATGATGATACAATCTGTGCCTCCCAATATATTTCAAGAGATAGCAAGCAGCTGTGGTTAAGACTTTCCCAACCGGTCTTCAGATATCACTGCACTTCATTACGATGGGATGACCTCTTCAAATCCAATACCCAGCAGGGACTCTATGCTCCCCAAACGAGTGAACAGATATGTTTATAGTATCAAAAATGCCTCATGAAATATGTTTAATTATGCATAGGTTAACAACTGTTTGCTTAGTGTACTGTATACAGGAATGAAATATTCCAGGCAGAAATAATATATAACCTACTGCAAGAGGATATTAGGGACAGCTATTGTGAAACATCCGCTTTGGAGCAGGATGCCAAATGTCAACTTTCCAAATAAGCGAGGAACTGCATTTTCTTATCTTTCCTACTGCTTGTGGTTTTGTAATTAGTCCACTGAGCAATGGCAATATTACAAAAAGGCTATTAATCTAACTTCATGACTTAATTCTGCACAAAAAAAAAGACCTCTCAACTGGTGGCTAAATTCTGGAGCCCAACTTAGAAAGAAATTACTGAATAACTTAAACAAAACAAAGATCTTTAAGGAAAACAACAGAAAATCTCTGGCAGGGTGGTTCCCTCAACCTCTCACCTTGAAGAACCTAAAGTAGTAAATAATATGGTGGCAATGAAAAGACTATAATTCTTTCAGAGTAACCTGCATTGATGACTGGAATTTCTATAATTGAATTATATATTATCCTAGGTGCAGGTTTGTCCACTGGTCCCTCAAATTACTTAGATTGCCTGTGACTGCTTAGAATGCCTTTGAAAGCAAAGTTGTATATCTTACTTTTTATACTTAAGTATATGTTTATATGCATAAGTGATAAAATGTTTGACTAAAAATATCTTTTTAAAATTAATTTCCTCAGCCAATTGCCAATGAAGGGTCGTTTCCATATCTTCCGTCAATTTATTTTTGGATTTTTGTCACTTATTTCTGATTCCAACAGGAACTTAGATATTTAAAAAAATATGTTAAAACATGTGCAAGAAGGAAACGATAGCTTATAGAGGAAAATGGATTAATTTTGCTGATGAGATACTATGTATCAATCACAAGGGAAGGCTCATTAAAAATACTGTCTCATAAAATTGTTCCTAAAGTTTCACAGAACAGGAATTAATATTATCTCACTTTATCTTCCTAGAAACTCACCAAAGTCAAGTAACAAGTCCATGATAATCAGTTAGATACTGAAAAAACCAAAATGTCTATTGTATTTCAAGGCCTACTCTCTTAGATTATATTACCTTCAGTCATATAACCAACAAGTATTTATTAAGTATCTACCATTCATATCAGGCATTATGTTAAATTTTAGGGCTCTAAGTAGGTCAGTGTTAAAAGGAGAATTTAAATTTATAAGCATACAATTACAATAGATGAAAATGGAAATTCAGAATAAAGCAATAATACTAATGAACTTAGGAAGATGTATTATTTTATCAAAATGTTTAATGCTATGTTACATTAAAACAGATTTCCTTACTATTTTTAAATGCAGAGAATAAAAATAAATGGCCCATGATAGCATCAACCAGATGTTGTTGACATTAGAAATTATCAGCAATATTAAGAGGTACTGCTTACAATATGAAAACCCCTTCACTCCAATTCCCAAACTCTGTCGTTAGCTATCTTGCTAAAAGCTTCCTACGTGTGTACACATATACATTCTTGTGTATAATAACTAGCAGATTGTTCTTAGGCATTTTCCTGCATCTTGCATTTTTAAAAATAATATACCTGTTGGAATTTGTAGATTGACATATTAAGGCCTATCACATTTAGCAGCTGAGTCATTTTCTATTAGACAAGTACCAAGATTAATTTGACAATATCTACTGAAAAACACTTGTTTTCAGTATTTACATTAAAAACACCACTCTGAACATCCTGTGAGAATGTATACGTAGTACCTGTGTGTGACTATGAACATTTTTATGCAGACTGACAAATTCTTTATAGTTAGGTCGCTAGTCCAAATGTTAGCTTATAAATAAACATTTTTTTATTCTGTTAAGTAGAATCGCTAATCTCTATGTTAATAACACAATGACTTATCCAGGTCTGCTTCCTGTTATCTTTGTGTGCTTGTGAGTTTGCAACTCAAGCTCTAGAGGGGTGCCCAGAAAGTTGGTACCAGCAATAGTGGGAAGTTGCAGTTAATTACTGACGGATTATGTGCAGACATCATTGAAAATCATCAAAAATAAGTGCCTGAATTGCTACTGAGAAAGTCAGTGTTTGGAGAAACTAATCATCCTGAGGAGGCAGAGATGTCCTTATCTCTTTTTCCCTTCCTGAGAAACAAGGAGAGTTTAACAGGAGCAAGGTAACTCAGACTTCATCCATCCATGTTACCTTCGGACACTTCATCAGTCAGGACAGAAGAAACAAGAGCAGAAAACAGAGACAGCAGGAGGATATGTTGAGCTTTCTAGTTTTCATATTATTGGGTTTCCTGCTACAGCCAGGAGTGTTGACGGAGAGTGGACAGAGTACACCTCTATGAGTTCTCAATAACCTTATGACTGAGAGGTTCCCAGAGTAGATGGAATGATATTTCCTTCATTATGAGATGGATAGTAGAACTGATAATCTGAATTTTTAAAAAGGAAAATGTTATCTTATTTTTATAAAGAAAAATGCTATCTTATTTTTATGCCTTCACAATATGAAACAAAGTAAACTAGTTATGTGATGAAAACATTAAAAATTTAAGTGGAAACATTTATAAGTTTAGATTAATATTTAAACTGCTTTCCAAAAAGTTTTTATATATCCTATACTGGAAGTACATTCAGAAGTACCCCTGGGGCATCCATTTGAAGGTGATATGATCATATTTATAGCAAAATGCAAGGAGATTTGCAGGCCAGAATCTACCTTCTCAGTAATGCTAGATTGAGATATTGAGATATTTGTTACAGTGATTTTTTTTAAGGCAAAAGCTTTAAAAAGACAAGTTTCCCACAAATTTACTACAAGAGGGCTCAGATAAGTTCCCACTTTTAGTAATTAGAAAATTAATTGTAAATTATGTAGCTCATTTTAGGTATCTAGCCATTGGGCAGAAATACATATGCAACTTTTTAATAACTCTATTGATATTTTCTACCAAAGGAACTCCCTGTGAACTAAAAAGTTCACAAGTATTCATTGAAAGGACAAGAAGACTATAAATTCTCTTCACCCAGGTGGCTTTAAATTACTTCCTGAAAAATAAACCTCAATTCCTCACTATGGTGTATAAACCTCTGCAGTATTTGATCCCCTGTCTACTTCTATGGTGATGTTAGTTCTGACTCTGTACTTACTTCCCCTTAGAAGTATACTTACCTGATCATTTTGTCTCATGCTCTTTTCCCTAACAGTCACTCTAACCCATTTCAATGTGTGCGTGGTGGGGGAGGAGGAAGGTAGGGTATGCTATTTAGACATTACATCTGAAAATTATTATTTTTTTATTATATTTATTATACAAATTCAAAAGGTGCAATAAAACATGAAAATGGTGATGTACTGTTTCTGTGACAGGTAGTCTCTAAAGTGTTCCATAATTCCACACTTCATGGTATTCAGTATCTCACTTCAGATAAGTAGAATACAGAAGAAAGCCCTAGGAAGCTACTTAGAAGAGTCCAATAAATAGCTAACTAGCAGAAATAAATAGTACAACTGCTTCTCAATGGAAGAAATAGAAATATATTAATATGCATGTATATATCACTCTCTGCATATATCTTAATATATACAAATATTCATCTAAGATCATATATCTCCTAGTTTTTAGAGTTAAAATGCCCTACATTTAATGATAGGGTGCTGATAATAAATGGCCTTTTTATAAACCTATATGTAGTAAAATAAATCCATTTGCACCCCACAGGGTTTTTAAAATTAGTTTCCAACTAATAAAATAATAAAAAATTTTGGGAATCAGTTCCAAATAATTTCCATATCATTTCCATTCTATTATTATTAGCTTTTGAAATAAATGGCTTCGTTATAAATATTTATTTACATCTACTTACTCTAAATAAACTGAATTTCTAAAGTGCATGGTCTATGTGCTATTCATGTTCATGAGGATCCAGTTCAGAGTCAGAGAACATATATTCCACAAAGTGTGAGTGAATAAAAACATGAATAGCAATAAATGTATCAGCTCTTCTCCTGCAATATCTTGGCATTATAACTTATACCGTCATTATGTAAAAATTACAGACAGAAGAGAAAACTTTACTATATCTTTTGGATAACGCTTAATATTGGATCCTATGTGTGTGAGTGTGAGTGTGTGTGTGTGTGTGTGTGTGTGTGTGTGTGTGTGTACATGGTACTAGTGATAGAACTCAGGGCCTTGCTCATGCTGGGAAAGTGTTCTACTGAGCTATATTTCCAGTCCTGGGTTCTTTTTATGACAAAGCTCAGTTAATCAGAATGCCCATTTTCTTTCTCAAATAACACAGCTATTGTCATGTCTATATTATAGATAGGACACGGTTAAACATTGATTTGAGCTTTAAGTTTTCCATTCCATTTTTGTTATCATAAAAGCATAGTACATGTAAATCACTTATCTATGTACCAGGGTGCTCATGGTGATAATTATGAGAGTATCAGAAATAAAAACTGCTTAGATATAAAATTCTTAGATTTATGCAAACCAAGACAGATGCTGACTCTAGAAACACATGCACACACAATCGATTTTCTACTATGAGACACATAAGAATTATTTTTTAGAGAAACTGAGAATTGTAATATTAAAATATTATTAAAAATAAAGACAAAAGAGAAGAAAAGACTGGTTATATATTTCATAAAAAAAAAAAGAAGCAACATGTGGGACACTGTTCTGTAAGAAGATAGTTCAACTGCTTAGCAAAGATGTAGGTCTTGTAGAGTCACTAATATCTCAACAGAAACAAGCTCATTGTATGCACACCTTTACTGACAGAGGAAAATAACTGAACAGCCAATTGTCAGCGAGGACTTTGTGTGGTATTAGGCAAATAGGAATCTTGCCTCCAGCTAAGGCACATTGCCTCATGATCCATTGAATATATTGCACTGAAGTTTTGGGGGTTTTTTTGTGTTTTTGTTTTGCTTATTTTTTGTTGTTGTTTTTTTGTTTGTTTGTTTGTGGTACTAGGGATTGAACCCAGGAGCATTCTACCTCTGAGCTACACTCTCAGCGCTATTGTTTAGTCTTTATTTTAGTCTTTATTTTGAAACAGGGTCTCAGTAAGTTGCAGAGGGCCTCACTAAGTAGCTGAGGCTGGCCACTAACCCGGATCCTCTGGTTTCAGCCTCCGAAGTACTGGGATTACAAGCGTGCGCCACCATGCCTGGCTTGCACTGAGGTTTTTAAGAGAACATACTGCTGGGAAACTAAATGTGACAATGGAAATATTTCAACAAGAAATGTATGTGAAGTTTCTCTTCAAAGGTAGAGACAATGCTGTAGAAAACACAAAATTGTGAGGATCTTGCAAAATGAATTCTGTGTTCTTTCTTGCCTTTCCTCTGTCCATATGAGCTGCTTATGTGACCACGTGATATCAATGAATGAGCAAATGTATTTCACGAAACTGTGAAAAGCAGTTTCTAACATGATTCCTGGTGTTCATGGCTTATGGAATTCCTTCTCCTTCAGTGTATACTGGGTCATGTAATTTGATTCTCACTAACAGAATATAAATAATTTGATGGGCTGTCACTTTCAAGCTATAAATGGCCAACTTCTATCTCCTTTGCACACATTCTCTCTCTCTCTTTCTCTCTCTGGTTTTCTGGCTTCCCTACTCTGGTAAAGCCAGCTGTCATATGGAGAGGCCAATACATGAAGGATCAGAGAGCAGACAGCAACTAACAGCCATCAGGTACCTTGGCCCTAAATCTAGTATTCCTTGAGAAAGTGACTCTTGCTAACAACCACGTAAGTGAGGCTGGAATCAGATCATTCCCCAATTGAGCCTCCGGATGACACCAAAGACATTTAAAAGACACTTTAATGGGATACTTCCTGAAATTCTGAAATAGAGGATCCAGATGAGCTCTGCCAACATGTCGTACCTACAGAGACTATGAGATAATAAGTATTGCGGTTTTGGCCAATGAGTCTTAGGGTGACTGCTTTTATAGCAATAGTAACTAATATGCTTCTCTCAATGCAATACATAGCTAGATAGTTAATTCTAGAAAGAAACATTTTTTTTTATGGTCAAATTTCCCTAATAAGCCGGGCGTGGTGGCGCACGCTTGTAATCCAAGCCTTCGGGAGGCTGAGACCGGAGGATCCGGGTTCGCGGCCAGCCTCGGCTACCTAGTGAGGCACTCCGCAACTTAGTGTGACCCGGTTTCAAAATAAAGAATAAAAAATAGGGCTGGGGGTATAGCTCGGAGGTAGAATGCCCCCGAGTTCAATCCCCGGTACCGCAAAAAAAAAAAAAAAAAAAAAAAAAAATTCCCTAACAAATATTGTTTCCCTAGAATATTAAGAAAAGTCATGGATGGACAGAGGAAATATAGAATTTAATTTTAATACTAAGCTTGAGATTGGGGAAGAATATGGTAAAAAAGAAAGCTGGAATAAACCAGGCTTAGGCAAATCATATCATATAATCATGAGACAGGAGGAAATCAAGGTCACAGATCAAGAGAAAGCATAGCCTAAAGTGTGATAACTGGTTTATATGATGAGCCATGGGAATAAATCATGGAAGCAACTGAAGTATTACTGGGTCTTCGTTGTATAATTAGGAAAAACACAAAACTTATATGAACTTGGAATATATGTATGCAAGAGTCTCTTGGGCTATCTGGATACTGCATTTTCTTGATTTTTGTAATGCTTATTTTTCCATTTTCTAAAATCATGGTATATATATATATATATAAATTTTAGTTAGTTTCGGATAACAAAAACCAGCACTGACCTTCTTAAGCAAAAATTAATTTACTGGAAATGGGTGAAGTAGTGTTAGGTTTCAATGTTCCCTCTAAACTTGTTGGAATTATTATTTTTGTAACAATATTAAGATGTGACACTTTTCACAGATAATTAGGTCATAAACCTGCCCTCATCAATGGATTTATGCTGTGATCTCAGAAATGGTTTAAGTGTGAGTTCCTTATAAAAAAAAAAGATGAGTTTGGCTAGATTTTCTCTGTCTTGTGCATATTCACTTGCCCTTCTACCAGATCATGATACAGCATAAAGGTGCCCATCAGATCCCAACATCATGCTCTTTTGTGCTTCCCAAACTTCAGAACAATGAATCACATAAATTTCTTTTGTCTGTGATTGAATTTCCCTCTGGTATTATGGAATCTGAAATGGACTACGATAAAGAGCTTATATAAGATAAAGGGCTTGTAGATTTTAAAATAAAGATTGAACAACAAGGTCTTAGGAAGAGTAGGATGTACAACAGTCAGGAAGATCTACACAGGTAGCGAGAGGATTTACCTTTATCAGGTAGCAACTGCATTTGCCTTTATCATTTCACTCCATGTTTAAGTTTTCTGGGGAGGAAGTCAAACTGGACTAACTAGATTTGTCTCTGACACTTGGTTGTAGTCAGGTCAAGTGTAAGCTACTGGATTATCTTTGGGAAAATGGTTGAGCCCCATTGAAGATGACAAAGATTGGTTACCAGGGGAACTATGAGTGCTGTTTTAAAAAAGAAAGATATAGGTTTGCTGAACAAGTTGAAAATGTATGCATCTACTATAGAAACTTCCCTGCAATCAGTGGAGCTGGCTTAGATTCAAAGTAATGTAATTCCTTTCACTGCCATGACTTTCCACAGGCTTGATGCAAACACCTGCTGATGCCTTAAAGGCACCATCTGACATTTGATGCACATTAGATGGCAGGGATAGAAGAAATTGCCTCTCCAGTGAAGGTGTGCTCTAAAATTTCATGTCTTCTTTCTACTTCAGAAAAGAACTTCAAATGGTCCTTCAGATCAGGCTACCCCAGGGCCAGAACTGTAGCAATTCATTCCACCTGTTACTTCCTGATCCATATGACAAAAGCAGTTCTATGGTGCCATCAATTTTATAGAACTTTTTGTAGTTGACCAACTTCTTTGTAGATGCTGTTTCATTTTATATTCCAAAGGCCATTTATTACTCCATTTACAGGCAAAGAGGAGAGGTGATAGTGCAATTAAATTCACTATGTTTGACTTTTGAAATCAGAATCAAAATCTCCCCTATCTTGTCACTTGCCCACTCTACTCCTATTGCTACCTTGCCCGAGTTATGTAATCATATTTTCAGTCCACATGAACCTGAGAGGATAATTACTATAGCAGATTACTGAATCATAATCCAGAAAAGGTACATTAGACTAGAATGATGAGTCAAGTCACAAATTCAGTCAGGATAAATAACAAGTTCTGTAGAAAGGAAAACTGTGTAAGTATAGGTAGGATAAAATATAACTTGACAGTAGATGCTAAAAAGACATACATTTTAGAGGAAAATAATGGATACAAAAATAGAAATGTACCTAATTGACATTAACAAAAATCTACTCTTGGAAAACATCAAAAGGCTCGTATTGAATTTTCTTTCTCTAAAGACTCATGTTGGATTTCCTTTCTCTACAAAGTTCATCAAGCTAGTTTATAAAAGTTGTTGCATAATTTACTTCTGGATATTTAGTCTCCCATGAATCCCTTTCTAAACTGATCCAGACAAGAAAGGAAGTCACTATCTTAAAGTAAGTCTTTAAGAACCCAGTTGTTGCTTTTCTATTCTCAATATCCAACATGGTAACCTCTTGCAAGGAACTCTTAACTGTTTCCTCCAACTCCAGGGAATTCCAGGTTGCCCTGCTCTCTTGTAGACATCTTGAATTGAAGACTGTCTTGTTTCCATCGGCATTCTCACTGTTATGACCCAAGACAACCACAACTTAGAGGAAGAGAAATGTATGTGCTCACAGTTGTAATTTCAGAAGTCTCAGTCCACAGTAAGCCAGGTGTACTGTGCAGAGTCCAGGGCATGGTGGCAGGAAGCAGAGAGAGAGAGAGAGAGAGAGAGAGAGAACCCAAAAGCAGTAGGAGCCAAGCAGAAGGACCCTACTATCTCATCATGGAAGCCAAATTACAGTGAGAGTGATTTTATATAGTTTCCAAGGCCACAGCCCCAATGACCTACCTCTTCCAGTTACACCCTACCTGCCTAGCTTACCACCCAATAAATCCACTAATCACCTAATGGATTTATCCAATAATGAGGCCAGAGTTTTCATAATTCAATCATTTTACCTTCCAAACATCCCTCCATGAACACATGAGTTCTTCCAGAGACACCCCACATTCAAACTGTAACATTATCTCTTCTGATCTAGAGGTATTTTCTTTATTCTAAAATTTCTGGACTCTGCTGCACCGATTGAAGTCCTCAGCCATGATACTGAACAACACCACTGCATGCACCTTAGCTCAGCTGACTAGAAGAGGGTTGAGGGTCAATGGAAACTTTGAGATGAATGAGGCAAGTGGCTTCTACCTTCTGGAATTTTAGAATGAAAACTGAGTACAAATAGTTGTTCTTAGTAAAACTTAAAGAGCAACCTGTAAAATTGATTCCCAAGAATGCTACATAAGTTAGTTTATAGAAACAGAAAAGGACAAAGAATATGCAGAAGTCATGCACAGGAAATGAGAAACAAGGTGGAAACTGAGGCAGAGAAAGAAAATAAATGAATGAATACACTTTATGAGTTTCTTACAGTTCTATACATTCTTGTTCTAGTTGCTATTTGAATCTTGGCTACACTTCTAAACTTCACTTCCATCAGACACTTCTGAATTTTTATAAATTCTATAATATAAATTCCTTGTTTGGCTTAAGCAAAACATATAGCAACACATCCCAACCACCCAAAATCTTACAGGAACTTCACAAATCATACAGACCCAAAATACCAGCCAAAGCCCCCAACTTGTAAGTCACTCCTACTCTGATTTTATAGTTTCTTCCCACTTTTGACTAACTTGGATACACAAACAGTTGCAGCCAATGTTAGGGAAGGCTCAGTAGCACTGGTGATAACTACATGTTTAGACAAGGCCTTACAGGATGATTCAAAACAGTGTCACATTAAGAGCTGCAGAAAACACTTGGGATTGTCAGTGTGGAAAAGAAATAGCTAGGAAAGGTAAATTATCTGTCTGCAAATTATGTAATAAAATGTTTAACTTAATGTTTTGTGTATAATTTTTTTTCTTAGTGCAAGACCATTAAAATGGAATGGCTTCTTCCAAAAGTGACTGAATTATCTGATATTGGAAGTATTCCAGATGAATCTAGTTACACTCTTAGCAAAGTGTTTGTAGGAAAAACTATTCAAGTAGCAAATCTAATAGGTGATTGTTTTACCTCTAAACTCTCTTCTTACTGTAAGGTTCTATGATTCATCAATGTCTACTAAATGCCTTTAGGATATACTGTAAAAGGTAATGTTAGCCGGGTATAGTGGCACACAAATGTAATCTCAGTAATTGAGAGGTTGAAACAGGAGGATCATAATTTTGAGGACAGCCTCAGCAATTTATCAAGACCCTGTTTCAGAATAAAAAGGGCTAGAGGTGTAGCTCAGAAGTAGAATGCTCCTGGGTTGAATCCCTAGTGCAAAAGAAAAAAAAAAAAGATAATGTTAATATCTGCATGACTAGTAATATCTTGTTAAAATTATAGTAATGTAGTACCAGCCAAAACATGGTGATGGACAAGCATTATGAAAATATACAATTGTATATTTTACAATTGTATGTACCAATTTTATGACCCGATCCTCAAAGAAGAAAGTGCTTTACAATGATATTTGAAGGCAGGTTTTTAAGATCAACTGTGTAACAAATAAAACAGTAAGTGCAAGGCACTTCAAACCCACATTCAGTCTTGATGACATCATGTCCAAATGGTGTCTCCCCTTGAGTCATCAAGCCTGGAACACTCTCACCTCCAGAAAGCTTTGCCTTCCCACGCCTTATTATTGTTGTCAAAGTCACAGATTAAGCTCATTAGAGGCTTAAAATTGGCAAAGTACCTTGTCCTTCCTTTTCAAAACTGTTTACTCTATAATCTGGACATCCTTAATGGCTTTTTTATATAAATTTATAACATAGCAACTGCAATTAGGGCACATTACAATGAAAAGATTAAGCCAGTTGAAACACAGAAGAAATTGCTGAATCTCTTTCAGCTGGCTGCTCTGACAGTCAAAGTCCCCTTCCATTCTGGACAGGTGAGAGGGACAGCCTGGAAGGTGAGCATGCCACATCTCCCATGATTCCTTTCCTCGAAATATCCAGAGCCTATTAGATACAAAGAAACCCATATACTTATTCTCTTTACCTCACTTAACTCCCTGGTGACTCTCCAAAAATATGTCCATGTTCTCATGAATATTTTAATATTATCTTACATGATAAAATAGTGATTATCTTAGATAGCAAAGATATAAGCAGATTAAATATTATAAGAGGAGACGGTTACCCTGAATTATCCAGGTGGATCTTAAATGCCATCACAGGTGTCTTTACAAAAAAGAGGCAGAATGAGATTAGACATATATACAGAAGAAAAGCTGTGAACATAGAAGCAGAGACTCGAGGGGTATGGCCATACTACAAGAAACACAGAAAACAAGCAGGGAACAGAATTTCCCTGGGTCTTCTAAAGGAGCACAGCCCTGCAGAAGCCCTGGCTTCTCACTTCTGGTTCAGGAAAAGGGGACCTGTTCCTTGTCTACTACTGTCCTTTAGTGGGTTTGAACGTACTTCTAAAACAGCAGTCTGATATTTTTACAAGCACTTCCCTAAAAGATATTTATAAAAGATATAGCTAAAAGAGATATGAAGGATAACAACACAATGCTGAGACTAGTAATGTTAGGAGATTGTCGAAGTTGAAAATTCTTAATGGTAAAAGTTAGACAAGGAAATTGTCCTCACTGAATTCTAAGCCCAGCAGGAAATTTTGATAGGAAGCAGGACATTTGCATAGTCATTGCAATGGAGAAAAAATTAAATCTCAGTAATTGTACAATGGAGAAAAAAGAAATGAAACCACACCTTGATTAGGTATTAAAATGAACACAAGCAATGAGGGACAGATGGACACTGTGTGGCTTCAGAGGTACAAAGTTGAGAAGAACAAAATATCTCCTAAGCTGCATCCCACGGAGAATGCATAACTACAATCCTGTAAAAGAAGAAATATCAGAACAACGTCAAATAATAAATGCTCTACTTTTAAAACTGAGAAGAGTATACTTCTTAAAATTGTTGATGCCATTAAAGACAAAGAAAAGCCATGAAAATGTTCCAGACTGAAGGAGTCTCAAGAGACATGATAGCTAAATCCAACAGCTGCCTTTTAAACCAGATCTTTTACTCTTTTACTGGTGGGGGCAAGACTGTTTTAAGGGATAAGATTAGATGAACTGAACAAATTGAATATGAATAGTAATTTACAAAAAGGCATTGTTCCAGTGTAAGTTTATGAAGTTGACAACTTTAACGCGGTTAAAAGAGTTACCCCATTCTTGGGAAATCATTCTAAGGAATTTATGAGTAATAGGCATAATACATAAAATTTATCTTCAAAGAATTCAAGTAATTATGTATATAAAAGCACATGAATATATATGAAAAGAGATAACATAAATGATAAAACAAATGAAGTATTTAGAATAAGAAAATCTAGATGAAAAGTTTATAGATTCTCTTTGTATTATTTTTGCAACATTTTATAAGTTTGAAATTACACCAAATAAAAAGTAAAATCATGAAGTTATCCCAAAGCAAAACCTCCATGAATCTTGAAGCTGTTCAATGCCCAAATAAAAGTTGTTCATATTTATTTAATATGTCTATAATTTAGATAGATCTACCCACAATGCCATTTCCTAACTCACAAAAAGAACACTTCAAGTGTCAAGGAACTTATACCTTAGCAATAAAAAAATATCATTTAAGAAAGAAGTTAATCACTGTGGGTCTCAAATGAAGACTAAGTGAAAAGCTATACTTGATAGTTACCACAGGATAATTATCTAAATGAAATTCTACTTTTGTTATATTTTCTGTTTTCTTTAGATGATAAAAGATGATTATTATTTGTTGCTATCTAAGATCACATCTTCTTGTGGAATGCTGTTGCAATGTCTGACCAACCTCTCTTCCTCGGGGGGAGGGACTCTAATTTTTGAAATCTGATTGTCTTGTTTCTCCCCAAGAGCACAGGGGACTGATCAGCCCTTCTTTATGCCAAAAGAAACAGAAGATGCTGCCTGTAGGTGTCAGAACTTTTATCAAAGGCTTCAAATCATGACTTTAGGGCTCAGGTGATTAGATTTTTTAATCAAATTGAAGGGTCTTTTCACCTTTGTTAAAAATAAGTATATATATTTTTTTCAGTTAGCAGGCAATAGTGATGTGAGCTGGTCAAATCTCATTTTCCTACTAGTTTTGCTTCTATATATTTATCAAGGAGAGTTTTGTTAAACTTGTCAATATACGGTTTTCAACATTTCCTTGAACAGGCACATTGAAAACTCATCTGTCAAGTTAAAATTTGACCCCGAAAAAAATATATAAAAACTGCATTTCTCACCTCTATTCATCAAATGGAACATTTTGAAAGAGTAGTTTCTGATTTTGTTTGCAAATAGTTTTTATTCATTAGAATTGTATAAAAATAAGAGTACTTTTTTTTTTTTTTTTTGCGGTACTAGAGATGGAACCCAGGGGCATTCTACCTTCGAGCTATACTCTCAGCCCTATTATTTATTTATTTATTTTGAAATAGGGTCTCACTAAGTTTCAGAGGGCCTCACTAGGTAGCTGAGGCTGGCTGAGAACCCATATCCTCCAGTCTCAGCCTCCCAAATGCTGAGATTACAAGCGTGCGCCACCACACCCAGCTAATAGTACCTTTAAAAAGATAGCTTGTTCAAGAAACACCTGATGTTAGGAAACAGGTTGTTTTAGTAGCCCTAACATGTAATTCAAAGGAAGTTGAAATTCTTTTCATTCTAACTCTGTCAAGGTTGAAATCTTGAAGTACAAATATCTCTACAATGATATGTGAAATATTCTGATGTGCTAAATATGAGTTTACAAGTTTACAAGCTCTCTATTTTTGTGTTTCTCATTGTGAAAATTTCAGTATTTTTATAGCAGTTTTTTGGTCTTTATGAGTTCATCCTTCCTCCTCCCTTCCTTCCCGGAAGGAGCAGTAGTGAGGAATAATTCCTCATCAATTCTCCACTATGTCTCACATGAGAACAGGAAATCTGAAACTCCACTCATATCTTTCTGCATTGCTTCTCTTTGCCAAATCCTATTTATGTTCCCTTTTAATTATATAGTCATTTTCCTCTATCCTCTTTATCATATGGGAAATATGGACATTAAGGTATGAATTCTTATTCATTCATTAATTTATTCACTAATGTATGCATGTATTTCATTAATGCATTTCCTCATGCTTCAGACACAATCAAAAGTTTACATAAAATCATAAAAAGAACTGTGTTTGTTTTTTAAGTACCCTACCTGAGCCTCCCAATTAGACACAGCATCTGTTTTTTTTATTTCAGGTTTGTAGCCAGCCAGGATAATCTGTTTAAAATGTACAGAGGGATGAACTGGAAAGAACAATTAAATATGTTCCTTGCTAATGAATTATTTTCATGCTGTGAAAGCCCATTAAAAAAAAAAGTAATGTTAGTTAAACAATGGGCTGATGTTAGGCACTGTTGCATTCCCCAACTCAGGTGTGCCCACTGGCTGAAAATGGATCCAAATGGATCCGTCAGCATAATGTCTACCGGTAAGTATTTGCCATCCAGGAGAGATTTTCACTGTCAAGTCTAATGAGTTATTACTAATGGCAGGTACTTCCTGGCAACAGCTGGTAGCATTTATCTGGAATAAGAAAGGTATAAATGAGTTTTATGAGAAGCTGTACTGGCACCAGGAAAAGATAAAGGAGAATGCAGAAGGAATAGACCCCCGAAGGTGTGAAGAGAAATGCTACCCAAGCTGATCTAAAGGTTCAAGAACGCTCTCTGTGCTGTACACACTTGCCTTGGGCCAAGGGGACACAAAGGGATGTGGGCAGACCTTATGATAAAATTGAAGAGGATTGTGTTTCTAGGTAAAATGTGAAATCTTTCCAGGAAGTTTCTAGAATATCTAGTTAAAGACATTTCTTGCTACAGATTTTATAGTCCCATTCCACACCTAAACCTTAGGTTGATAACCTTTAGAAATTTTTACTTAAAGGACAGAGATCAGCAACTTTTAAAGGCTTGAAGATTGCCAGCACACCACAGCAAATTGTGTCTACTGTGGCCTGTTATTTTGATTTCTTCAAAAGAGTGCAATCTCCTTACGACTACTGTTTATTCATACTTGCTCTCCAAGGACCCTACTGTCCTATCAGTTTGATTGCTACTTCCTATATGAATCATGAGTGGATTATTCTACTGTCAATCATTCTCCTACTTTTTATAGTAACTTAGTAACCAACTAGTCCAGCAATATAGTTATCAGATGGGCCAAGTTTAGTCTTTCAAAGAAGTATTTATGAGTTTCATTTATTGGTTTTATGTAGAGTTCTTGTTTGATCTTCTACTATAGCTTTGCATTTTGGACACTAGAGAAATTCCAGACTATTCTAAGACCCAGTCACCATTATGATTTATGGGATGTTAGTGATAATGTTTTTCATATAAGCTTCACCATAGAACTCCTGCTTACGTTTTCCTATAGCAGTTTTGTAGAAGGCTATATAGACATGATGAAAAACAATAAGAAAGTCATGGTGTGATAATTAATTCTATGAGTTGGATTGGGCCAAAGCATGTCTGGATGCTGGTTGAACATTATTCTGGGTGTTTCTGTGAGTATGTTGCTTGATGAGATTAGCATTGAAATGCTACGCTGAGTTAAAGTAGATGGCCCTCTCTAATGTGAGTGGGACCCATTCTTTTTTTTTTTTCAGGTTTGCAAAATAACCTTTATTTTAAAGTTAATATGTGTATTACAGGAAGCAAAAACACAAGAAGTAAAGAACAAAGTCATCCAGTCACAAGTAGCTTAGTTGGCCGTGGCCTTCCAACTCCTGTTTACATACCCAACATCCCATTTTTATGATCAAGATCATTGTATGTATTGTGCTTTTCCACACATCGAGAATATTCACCAACTCAAAATCCCAAAGCTACAACGGTATTTTTGATAACTAAGGATATAGCGTACCAACTCAATGTGTTAGAAAAAAATGGAATCCTACCTTTCTTGGGGAGGAAATTTCACTGAAGACAAAAATAGTGACAGGCTTTTAGATAGGCATATTGGCAAAGTTAAAATACTGCATTTTCTTAATGCTCTATTTAAAATGAGACATAAACCCAAGAGTATACCAAGCGTATTTCTAAGAGAGTTACCAGATTTCTACTACTAAAATATTAGCTTGAACGCAGGATCCCAGTGAATGAAGGTTTTACTGTGGGATGCACACACATCAAAGGCTCACAACAAATGTAAATCTGAGAAACACCTGCTTCCATCTCTGTGTACTTCCTTCTGCCCTTCAGCTGCCAGCTCGATGAACAAGTCCTGATACATACTGGCCAGAGGTGTGACAATTCCATGCCTGAGATCACCTTTCTTAACAATTATAACAAGAAGGTATTTACAAGTTGGCTAATTCACTAGCTCTACTTTTTACCATATACTGTCACCTTAGGACATCATTACTGTATTTGTGCTGGCTCTGGGAAGGAGGGAAGGAATGCAAAGGGCTTTATACCAATGTGTTTTTGGTGAAGCAAGATTAAGTCTGTGTTTTATTTTACTTTTCTGTGTATATAGTGTGTCTACAAAGGACAAATGAGTCCTAATTTATAGCATCTAATCTTTCTAGATGGTAAAGAGGTTGCCAGTACATGACAAAAGTAGTAAACTAATATGTTATAACCCATCTAATTAGCTGGAGGCATAAGTAGAACAAGAAGTTGAACTTCCAGTGAATAAGGTGGAAATTGTACTGTCAGACCACACTCTAACTAGCAACTTGTCTTCTTCTCATACATTAAGACTCAAAATAAAGTAATGACTCTACTTGAGTCTGGACTCTACTAACCTTCAGATTAGAACTATATCATTGTTTCTCCTAGTTCTCTAGTTTGCCGCTGCAAATCCTGGGACTTGTCAGTCTCCAGAATCACATGAGCTCATTCCATGTATGAGCCAGAGTCATTTAGATACTGTCCCCCCTGATACATATATACAGAGATAAACAAAAATATATCTATATTTATATAATTATTTCCTGTGGGTTGTTGTTTCTGTAGAGAACCCTGTTGCACATGATAACATCCAAGAATAAGGGAATTTCATGAAAATATCTTTAGAATAAATTAAATGTTTAAACATTCCAAGAATCAGGGAATCTCATGAAATATCTTTAGAATGAATTGAATATCTAAAATTTATATACACACATTTTTAAATAAGTCACAAAATTTGGTACAAAGTACCCAATGAATATTTGTTAATTAATAAATGGCTTGGTAATTATTTTAATCATTTATACTGTAGATAATGCATTGGTAAATTATGCCAGGTAAACATGTAAGGAAATATATATATTTATATATATATATATATATCACTATATATATATAGTTAATTATGCTAATTACTTATATAAGAAAACCTTGTGTTCAAGTTGTTGGAAAAGTGTTATGTTTTCCTGAAATTGAAGTAGTTTTGAGTTCTACCTTTAACTTTATTTTTTTCCCCTAATATGTACTTTATAAAAAGACCTCCATTAAATAAACCCCACTTTCTCACCCTGCACAAGAATCAGTTCAAGATGGATCAAAGACCTGGAAGTCAGCCCAGAGACCTTGCAGCTACTTGAAGAGGGCATAGTCCCAATACTTTAACACATATACACAGGTAAAAACTTTCTCAACAAGACCCCAAATGCACAAGCACTCAAAGGAAGATCAATACATGGGATTGCATTAAACTGAAGAGCTTCTGTGCAGTAAAGGAAACCATCAAGAACCTCAACAGAGAGCCCACAGAGTGGGAGAAAATTTTTGTCAGTTACTCCTCTGATAGAGGACTAATATCTAGAATACAGAGAGAACTCAAGAAACTCACAGCTAAGAAAACAAATACCCCAATCGAAAAATGGGCAAAGTATCTAAATAGACACTACACAAAAGAAGAAATACAAATACAAATAGCCAATAAATGTATGAGGAAATGTTCAACATCATTAGCAATCAGAGAGATACAAATCAAAACTACCTTGAGATTTCACCTAACCCCAATTAGAATGGCAATCATCAAAAACACAAACAACAAATGCTGACAAGGGTGTGGGGAAGTGGGAACCCTAATACACTGTTGGTGGAATTGCAGATTAGTGCAACCACTTTGGAAGACAGTATGGAGGATCCTCAGATGAACGGGAATGAAACTACCATATGATCCAGCAATACCACTTCTGGGTATCTACCTAAAAGAATGGAAACCAAACTATCAGACCAATGCATGTGTATCTATGTTTATAGCTGCACAATTCACAATCGCCAAACTATGGAATTAACCAAGATGTCCATCAACAGATGAATGGACTACAAAACTATGGGATATGTACACAATGGAATTTTACTCAGCCATAAAGAAGAACAAATTCATGTCATTTGCAGGGAAATGGATGGAACTGGAAAACATTATGCTAAGTCAGTCACAAAAAGTAAAAAAATCATATGCTCTCCCTAATATGTGGAAGTTAGGGAGAAAGTGGAACATAAGAGGGACTCTAGATGAAGGAGGAGAAACCGTAGGTGAGCAAAGAAGGTGACTTAACTGACAGTGATGAGGGGGTAGGAAAACACCCTAATGCACATGAAGTACTTTCACAAACATATTAAAATCAATCACTAAACTGAACTTAAGGAGGAGGGAAGGAGAGGGAGTGGGGTGGAAATTGGGGGAGTTAAATGAGAAATGTGTGCATGTATGTCTTTACCACCTTGTACCTAACAAAGATATATGATTACAATGCACCAATAAAAATAAATAAATAAATAAACTGTCAACTTGACCTCCATTAGCATGCAGTGTGGTTTTAAGCAAGTCAGACCTGCAGTGGTTCTCCTTTCTAATTTACAGAATGAGAATATGGAAGATTTTTCGGTGTCTTCCAACTCAATAATTGAAATATAAGACAGTGTAACACCTAGTGATCCCAATATTGGAAGAGGGAAAGCAAAGAAAATTTAAATATATTAATAATTATCACTTCAAATTTCTTTGTCTCTTTTAGATATCGTGTCTATTTGGAAGTCTTAGCTCCTAAAATGTATAATTATGTTCATTATACATCATAATTCTTAAAGTCTAGAAGTGTGGGTTCCTAGTATCAATTATATTTCTGTATTTAACTCTGTATATTATCCCATTTTTCATGTTTTACCCTTATAGGCCAATCTGTCTTATTATTTTTATATCCTAGCTAATGCTAGTAACATCTTTTAATAAATCAAGCTACCAAGTTTAAAAAGATTAAATTTTTTTCTTCTAATTTCCTATTTGTATTTTGGATTTGGCAAGCTGATCTATTTCTAATTTTTTTCTTCTTTTACTTTCTATTTGTGTAAAAACCTAATAGAGTATATTTAAAATTATTTTTTATACTTTCAATAAATGTAATTTTATGATCAATATTTCCATTATAACATGAGTTAACTAGAAAAATAATGCGTAAAATTAACATGTTTCTCTCAGTTCCATTTTTTCTTTTTATGCATTCTTATAAAAGTAGGGTAACAAGGGAAGAGAGAAAAAGTTAGAAAAGGAGAAAGTATTAATGGAAGGAGAGAAGATTTGGAGATGGCCTGTGTCCACAAACTTCTCTCTTTCTGAGTGTGTATATACCACACATAAAAACTTATTTTATCTAATACAATTAGGGAAAACTAATTGTGTAAACATTTAAAAGAACAGTTCCTTATGCTATTAAATCAATAATATTAAAATTGTTAACTTTTTTATATATATTTTTTAATTGGTGTACTGTAATCATACATCTTTGTTAGGTAAAAACTTAACTTTTTATAGTTTAGTAAATTAACTGGAACAAAATTACAAAAAAATAGTAGAAAATATTCACGAAATACTTATAGGCAGTGGTACAAAAGCTTATTGGGAAAATAAATACTTCAACAGAAAAATGGGTGTGAACAACTCACAACTCACAAAATAGAACTAAGCTGCATATGAAACATACAATAACATAAATAAATCACAAGAGATACATATGAATATAAACAATGAAAATTATAAACTGCTGGAGCAGTGGGATTTCTAACATACAATTTGGTAATATCTATTAACAACTGTAAAAATGTGACTTAGACTTTACAATTTCACCTGTATAAATCAGTCTAAGGGCTTAAAAATAAAGCAGACTTATACAGAAGGATATTATTTTGTAATAAAATGCCAGAACATTAATAAAAATAAATATAACTTTAAAATGTCCAAATAATATAATACTTTGAAAATAAAATACAATCACCAGAAACCTTACAATAAAATGATTATTAACAAAGGAGTTTCATAGTGTATTTTTAACATTTCAAAACATTTAAAATATGTAATCTGGCTGGGTGTGGTGGTGCATGCCTGTAATCCCTGTACTTAGGAGGCTGAGACAGGAGGATGGCAGGTTCAAGGACAGCTTCAGCAAGGAGTGAGGCTCTCATCAACCTAGTGAGACCCTGTTTCCAAATAAGAAAAAAAAAAATAGGAGTACAGCTCAAAGCTAGAATGCCTCTGTGTTCTATCCCCAGTACCACACAAAAAATAAATAAAATAAAATATATAATCTGTAATCTTCAAACATACAGTCTGATATTTGTATATATACGCATGTGTTTGAGCAAATAAAAAGCTAGAATTACTTTATAGCAGATAATGTTGGCACTGATAAAATTATGAGTGTTATTTTCTGGCATAATATTTTCAGGATATTCTTCACTAAAATCTATTATTATTTATCAAGACAAATCTTATTAAAGAAGAGAAGGGATTATTATAGTCAGATTTTAATATTCTTTCTCCATTTGATATTCTTGATTTTTCAGGATGCTAGATTGGAAAGTTACAACTTTTTTTGTTGTAGAAAATTTCACAGTTTCCAATAGATAACTATTTGGCCATTTGAGAATCTTTCACAGAGAATTGCTGAGTTAATTGCACATTATCCCTTTTGAAACCTCATCACATGACACATGGTTACTAGTAACATCATCTGACTTTACCACTGGGGACAAACTTTGAAAAAGTGTTTATGAGAGAAAGTAAAGTCTGCCATTTTTAAAAATCACTTAACCAATTTAACTCTAGATAATGATTACCTATAAGATAAAAGCTTTTTTAAAAAGCTAGGGAGATACAGCATTTCAACATTTTTATCCCGTGAGATCTTAACATGCTAAAAAAGAAAAAAAAAATCATGAAGAAGCTTTTGGACTGCAATTACATTTCAAGTCACTGAGATAGCATCTTTAGACTATTTTGTCTTACAAAATAATGATGCTATCCAAATGGTAGAGAAAGGAGATTGTCTTACATTCATTAGATATTGTCAAATAGGAAAAGTCTTGAAAGAGAGAAAGAAAAGAAAAGAAAAGAAAGGAGGGAAGGAGGGAAGGAGGGAGGGAGGGAGGGACATGGAAAGGATACTGGAATTGAATTAAACTAGTAATATATACAGAATAAATTTCAGTTTATACTTCCTTCTAATTAGTATACTTTCTTTAATAGATAATGTACACAATGTGTTTGCTATATTGGTGCTTCCCTAAAACATTACTTCTTATTGCAGAAAGTTGGTGAACAGTCATTAACATGAGAGAAAGTAAAATTTGCAGAGGTTGAAGGCACTTTTTTTTCTATGTTGAATTTTTCAAGGATGATGCGGGGTATAAAGTTAAAATGTGATGAGATCGATATGCTTCTCAAATGCTTCTTGGGTTACTTTATAGTTATTTTTGTTTTCATTTTAAGTGATTTAAAAGTTGATCAGACACATCTTGCCAGAGGGCGAACATAACACACACACACATACACATAATCAACCCAAAGAGTGATAAAGTTTGGAAAAAAGAAATAAATTACCCCTTGTTGGAGAATCTAGACTTACTCTTTAAAGAAAAGATTATGAAACAAGAAAGCTAGCAAACATAGCCATAATAAGAAAACTTTATAGAGAAGGCCAAATCTTCTGTAAAATCTTATGTCAGACATTTCTTATTCCTATAAAAATGCTAAATGTTTTTATTTATTTTGGAACAAGAATGGCATGCTATTGATTTTGAAGAATATATGTGAAAGGGTGAAAATGTTCATTTTTTTCCTGAAATATCAATAATTCAAAATTATTCTCTTATCAAATAAAGTAAAATTAGCCCACCTGTACCAAGCACCTAAATAGATTCAGATAACACTCTAAGGCATGTTATAGAAATACAAGATTTCCCTTCTGAGTTCATTAGATGTTTTGCTTAAGAGGTGAAACTGATGTATCTGTCTATACCATAAAACTCTGGTCTAGACAGAATGGAATCAATGGTCAAATTGTTCGGCATAGAAGAAAAGCACTTTGCTTCTATAAATTGCATGAAAACATCCTAAGATAGAGGGAGAGGGCAGGGACGAGTGTGGAAGAATGCAATGACAGTCTCCTAGGACAGGCAGACATAAGGACTGTGTTCTCTACTGGGCAGAGTCAAATTGCTACTGAGGTTCAGAACCTAATACCGCAAGTGTGTTGCCGTGCACTGAAGGAAAAAGGTTCAGAGTCCTTCTCCTGCCCTTCCTTATGGCTTCTCCAACGCAAGCCATAAAAATTAGAATCTTTCTGCACCAAATCCAGGCCAAAACCTAGAAGTAATACTCTTACCATTCCCCACCTTTCTGTGCAAGAGCAGGTCATAAGGAAATAATCTGATTTATCTTTTTGATAGGTCATGCCCCCCTCAGTTTAGAAGAGTCCTTCTCCTATACCAATGCTAGTGTTTGGATAAATGTCATATAAAGTTGCACATGCTATTAGGAGGTGACAGAATGTGTAGAAGGTGGAGACTAGTGGAATTTGACTCATTGGGGGTGTGCCCTTGAAGGGGATATTGGGTTGCTATCACATCTTCTTCCTCTCTTTTTGCTTCCCAGCCATCATGAGTTGAACCTCTTTCTCTGTCACACCGTTCCTACCATGATGTGATATATTACCATAGGCCCAAAGGCAAGGGGCCAAATAACCATAAACTGAAACTTTGACCCACAATGAACCTTTCTTCCTTAAAACTTAATTTTTGTCAGTCATTTTGTTATAGTAACACAACATTGACTAACACAATTCAGGAAAGAATAATGTCATATGGAAAGGCCAAGGAGAATGTGGATGGTTTTACTGGTTTTCCTTTCTTGTCTGTGATCTTTAGGCCACAAACTTTAGATCCAACCACAATTTCTATATAGTGTCCATTCTTCATTGAATCTATGAATAATGATAGACAGCTTTCCCTGGGTCTTTGAGTGTTCTTAAGGCACATATGAGATTAAATAAATTTGTTTTGCTTTTTCCTGTGTATCAGTCTTCTCCAATTCTTGTTTCAGACCTCACCAGGAATCTAAGGAAGGTTAGCAAACTTACTACCCCAAACTACACTGTTATTACAAGCACTTTAAGACCTTACTTCTTTTCAGGACTTAAAAAAAAAAATGTCCTCAAGTACTGAAGAGGAGAAGAAATGGGGTGGGGTGGGAAAAAAATAAAATAAAATAACTTCAGAGTAAGCACTTATCTTAAAGATTCTCAAGAAATCCCCTGCTTGTTCAGGTGCCCCAGGTTCTGCTCCAGAGCTACGTTTTGCTTTTCAGACTCTGTTTAGGAGCAAGTCCTCATGTGCCACCGTGCACTCCTCCTGTTGACAATTCTGACCTTTATTAATTCAGGTCTCGTCAATCTCCACTACTGATCTGTCAATGCTGACACCTTACCACACTCGGGTTTTGCAGAGAGAATGCTGAGAGAGTGCACAGGCCTTCTCGAAGGCAGGTGGACTTGATACCAGAGAGGAAATAATAATAATAAAACACCTAGTTCCAACCTTATTCCCTTCCTATAGTTAAACACAGGCTAAATTGAAGTTGCACTGAGGATTACTCCTGGGTCCCCAAGAGTTCTCAATATGAATACCAGACTTACTATGGGAATACTTCTACTATTCATATGCTTATATAAATTGGTTTTCATGAGTAAATTTCCTGGTTTGCCCTTTCCGGCTGAAATATGTCCCTTGTTGCCAGGGAAAATGCAATAAGCGATGCGATGTGTTTTTTAATCTGTGCAAAGTTGAAAAGGTTACATGCTGTGTGAGAGTTTTCTATTCTCAGGATATACAAAAGCATTCCACAAAACAAAACAACCACCAAAAAAAAAAAAAGAAAAAAAATCAGCATAATTGAACAGATCCCCGTGTCTTTGGTATCCCTACACTGTGGTTTTCTGGCAAAGAACGCGCAAAAGTAACTTTGCAGGGAAACAGCAGTTTGTTTTTGTGAATTTCAACTGGCAATCATGACCTTAAGTCTTTCCAAGGCAGAGAAAGTAAAAATGAGAGGTGTGCACCCTTTGAGATTAAGTTACTACGCACCAGCATTCAAGTTTCATGTCGTTTAACCAATAAAGTGCAACTTGCTGACATTTGCTTCAAACAGGTTATTTTGCTTCACCGTTTTGCCACCCGATTAGCCACAGTATCATTATTATAAAATGGACATCCTTCACTGATTATGCAATCATTAGGGTAAGTGTTCTTAATTATTTTATAGTAATGTTAATGTGCAACTTGAATCATCCAACTGATTTTAGTCACTTTAAGAGTAAGCCACAAAGAAAAAAAAAAAAAGGAGACAGTGGAACCTATAGGTTTTCTCTGTGTAGTGCAAACTGGATTTCAGAGGGCTTGCATCCTTTAATTTGAGAGTTGGAAAAGACCTTGAAGAAATTCCCTCATTCAACAGATGTGAGTACCAGAGACGCTGCATGTTCTTGCAGGTTGCACAGCAGTCTAGAAGCCAGGCCCAAGTCCTCAGGGTCTGGAGCCTCTTTCAGTACTTTCTGCTTGGAAGATAATCCTAAACTACAGACGTAAAAGAAAGAAGCCACTACGTACTGCATTTCTGGTTCATTCATATAATTTTTAAAAATGGCTCCTACAGCCATTGAGCTGAACTATGTTTTACAAGTTTTATTTAGTAATCTAGAAGCATATACCAATAAAAGTATTTAAGAAAAAAAAGGTATAAATCTTTAAAATTAAAATAAAAGGCTTCGAACTTTATAGTTGAGCGATGGAGAAAGGCAATGGCCTCTGTTGTGTTTTTTTTTTTACAACTGTTTCCCCTTCAGCTCTACACATGAGCAAAAGCAAACTGAGCCAAAGGGAAGGTGGGTGGTTGATCATGGGGGCCGTACTGATATAGGCTCTGCTATGTACCAGGTACTGGGCTGAAAGCTTTTCTTGCTCATTTGTCCTTCTTGACAGAAGTCCAAATGACTCACACATCATGAATAAGCAATAGGGGCCTAATATCTAAATCCTGGTTTAGAGTGAGACAAAAATAATCTTTGCACATGTAGTTGGTCTTTTTTTAAAAAGATAACTATATATAATTATTAATATATAAATGTTTAATATATTAGATTATGTTTAGTGTTTAATTAATAAATTACTATTAACATATAAATATATAATTATATATACATAATTAAAAAGTAAGGATTCTAGTTTTTTGGTGGGGGTACTGGGGGTTGAACTCAAGGGCATTCTATCTCTGAGCTATACCACAGCCCTTTTGATCTTGCTAAGTTGCTGAGGTATCCCTAGGTTGCTGAGGCTGTCCTTGTACCTGTGATCCTCTTGTTTCAGTGTCCCAAGTACTGGGATCACTGGCATGCACCATCATGTTCAGCTTCTGACGTTTTTAAATTGTAGTGTGAGTGTGTGAGTGTGTGTGTGTGTGTGTGTGTGTGTGTGTGTGTGTGTGTGTTGAACCCAAAGCCTCATGCATGCCAGGCAGGTGTTCTACCACTGAGCTACACCCCACTCCTGTATTTTATATAGGATTCGGAAGACAAGGTACTAAAAGGCATTCTGGTGATAATTCACATAAGCAAATAGGTGATCTGAGCATCCACAGGCTAGGCTACATAAAAGGAAGGTTGTATTTTAGAGTAATTTTGAAATTAATAAAGGATGCACTTGCATCCTTTAGAAGGATCATAGGGAATACATTGCTCAAAAATTACCAAGCTAAACTATATACCCCTCACACATGTGTATATAATTCAAAGTGTTATGATAAAAGTAAAAATGGCTATGAAATGGTTAAAATAAAACCAACAAATAGGATTCCTTAGAAATCTAGAAAGGAGATCTTAACAACAACAACAACAACAACAACAAAAAATGAAGTGCATGACTCTGTTCAAATTCTGTGGTTTTTTAAACCTGTGTAGCCTTTCAGAAATATCTTACCACTGTTGAAAAACAACAGAAACCAAGGAAACAGGAAACGGACCCAATCCATATGCCTGTTTTATCTTTGCTTGCAATTATTCATTATCTCTTAATTATTGTGGGCAATAAGGTAAGAAGCAAGAATTTTCTAAGTAATTCATGAAAGCTGTCCATATATCACCAAAGTCATCAGTCCTGCCCTCCATTTTGTACTTTGCCCTTTCTCATGCAGCCGAACATGACATTAATAATAATGTCTAATTAATGGATACCTATCCATTTTGCTGGAGAAAGTTGCAGGAGTGTGCTTTCAGAGCACGGAAAACTTGTCTTCGTTTTTCCATCCCAAAGTCAAAGATGTTTGCAGCAGTGCTGTATTGAACTCAGTTGAAATTTCACATCTAAAATTTCTTGCCAAAGCAGAGAAACAAAGAAGAGTCATTTGGAGCATACTTGCAAATAAATGTAAGGAGATTTTCTCATTTCTGACTGACTTCCAGGAAGCTACTAAAAAAAAAAAAAATTTTTTTTCCGATTCTATATTAAATAGATACTACTGTCAAAGTTTTCACCCAGTTGGCTCCACACATCCTCAATGTAGGAAAATCAGGTGTTAATATTAATATGGTTATGGAGGGGAGGGTATAAGGATAATAATGAAGTCACATAGAGGCAAATGATCCCCCTGAGGAGATGAAATTGACAAAATGAGGAGCACATCTGTTTTGTGACAAACTTTCATAATGGAATATCCTGTGCTTCACAAAAGAATATGAGCATTCGCCAGGCGTGGTGGTGCACGCTTGTAATCCCAGCATTCGGGAGGCTGAGACTGGAAGATCTGGGTTCGCGGCCAGCTTCAGCTACTTAGTGAGGCACTCCGCAACTTAGTGAGACTTGGTTTCAAAAAAAAAAAGAATAAAAAATAGGACTGGGGGTGTAGCTCGGAGGTAGAATGCCCCCGAGTTCAATCTCCAGTACCACAAAAAAAAAAAAAAAAAAAAAAAAAGAATATGGGCATTCTTTTCTTTTTTTTTTTTTGCGGTACTGGGGATTGAACTCGGGGGCATTCTACCTCTGAGCTACAGCCCCAGACCTATTTTTTATTCTTATTTTGAAAGGGTCTCCCTAAGTTACAGAGGGCCTTACTAGGTAGCTGAGGCTGGCCTCAAATCCGGATCCTCTGGTCTCAGCCTCCCAAATGCTGGGATTACAAGCATGTGTCACCATGCCCGGCTTATTCTTTTAAAATTAAGAACTAGTTTCCTTAAAATTAAGGGGAACTATTTTCCTTAAAATTAAGAACTAGTTTCATTCTTCTTACAAAATAAACAGTTTTTTTTTTTTTTTTTTTCCCCATACTGGGGATTGAACCTGGGGCATTCTACTCTGAGCTATACCCCCAGCCCTATTTTTTATTCTTTATTTTGGAGCAGGGTCTCACTACGTTCCTGAGGGCCTTACAAAGTAGCTGAGGCTGACCATGAACTTGTGATCCTTCTATCTCAGCCTCCTCCCAAGTCCTGAGATCACAAGTGTGTTAGATCACAACTGACAAATAAATTGTTTTAATTTAATGAAATCTAAATCCCAACTTTAAAAAATACTTACGGTTCAATTTATACTCCATTTTATGAAGTTTAGTTAATTGGGCTGTTTAAAGGACTGTTGCTTTATGCTTTAATGGTGGTATATTTTAAGGATAGTTCCCCTTGATTTAGACAGGTCCCACTTAGCTCAAATAGTTAGAAATACCAAGACCCATAAAACATCTAAGGAATATAAAATATCCCTTTATTTTAATAGCTGGCAAAAAAGTATCCAGAGATGTAATGCAACCTGTGAAAGATGACATAACTTTTTAAAAAGACTATATTGAGACAAATCACTTATTTTAAACTGAGAAAGGAGGCTTACACATTTTACAGATAAAGTATACGAATGTCATAGACATTTTTCAACAAGCTAAACCATTAATACTCATGTATTCAAAAACAAATAGAAAAAAAAAATCCTTCAGTTGCCTGTGAGTAAACTGGACCCCATGAAATTATATGACTCACATAATGTCACACAGCTGGTTAATTGCAGAGATTTACATAAACCACTAGGTTTCCTGACTTCCCATACATAACTGCCTTTATACACAAACTTGTATTGATTCTGGACAATTGAGAGCCACTGTGTAAACTATGAATGACAATTTTACAAAACTTAATTTATACAAAATCCCTGAGCAAAAAAGAAAGCCCAATATAATGTAGATGACACAGATTTTACAGGGAGAAGAATAAGAATCACATTGTGGTTCTCAAATTTATTAACTATAGATCAGGCATCTGTTTCCTCTGCTATAAATAAGGATCATCAATACCAAGGCAGAGAGGTTCTTGAGGGTTAAATGAGAAAACTGACATAACAATCTTGGTACTCCAAACTCAAAAGGGCCACAGAGAGATCAGTGATCTCAATTTGACTCTTCAGTGGGAATTTTAAGATGATATTGCACCCTTCTGAGTCAACAATGTTAAGTCCAAGTGTAATTACTAAACACAGTACAAGGCATAATATTCTGACAGCTCCTTTGAAACAAATACACCCCTGACATTGCCCCCTTTTGCCTCCTAGTAATTGCACAGCCTAGAGTAAGGAGAAAAGTGAAACATGAGCTTTGTGATTTGCTAGATTTCACACAAACCAA
This sequence comes from Graphiurus murinus, assembly GCA_004027655.1. Lineage (NCBI taxonomy): Eukaryota > Metazoa > Chordata > Mammalia > Rodentia > Gliridae > Graphiurus > Graphiurus murinus. The sequence continues at coordinate 41,571 of PVLC010008938.1, forward strand.
CAGCAGAGAACAAGCAAGCAGTTCAGGCTTGTGCTTCCAGAGTGCTGGTAGCCACTGACCCTAGAATTTTTGAAATCTTTATGGATATAAACTCCAGTGGGGGTGGGGAGAGAGAAAATGACAGTAAAAAGCAGCTAAGTGGTTTCTAACTCTCAAGTGTCAAAAACTTCAATGCTGTATTTCTTTAGGCAGAATGCTCCTTTGTTCTTCAAAAGCCATCTAACTGAGCCTTTTAGTTATGCAAATGTAAAGCAAATACTCTCTTTAGAAATGGAGATGTGGTTCTAAGGATTGAAAAACTGTTTCTTGAGTGAGGATGTAAAATTTGTCTATTTGGATACTTATAAGGAGAAAATACCTTACCAAAATACCTTCTTGAGTGAGCTCCAGTGACTGGTTGGCAGGGCAGACACTAAACATGGATTAACACTCTTTTTTTTTTTTTTTCTTTTTTTTTTAAACTGGACATTGAACCCAGGGGCATTCTATTTCTGAGCTAAAATACCAAACCTATTTTACTTAGAAATAGAATCTCCTTAAGTTGCTGAGGGTCTTTCTAAATTGTTTAGGCTGGCCTCAAACCTGTGATCCTCCTATCTCAACCTCCCAAGTGCTCTATGATTTGGGGCTCAGAAGACAACTACTTTGGGACCCAAGGAAATGAGTAATAATCTCATTATCCTGTTCTTATATTGTCTGAGGTTTTTGTAATTTTAAGAATTGAGACGGAGGGAGGAGGAGGGAGTGGGGTGGGAATTGGGGAAGGGTTAAATGAGAAATGTGTGCATGTATGCCTTTACCTATACTAACTTGTACCTAACAAAGATGTGTGATTACAATGCACCAATTAAAAAAAAAAAAGAAAGATGAAAAAAAATGATTTGTTAAAGCTACACCAGGAGATTTTTGATCTACGTAATGCAGAGCCCATTTTTATTAATGTGGCAGAAACAGCTAAGATATTTGTAGATCGGCTTCAATCCTTGGTGCCTACTTGGCCCTTGTATACCTCCTTGCTGGGAGGAGTTATTGTATTAGCAGCAATCGTCATTCTAGGATTATGCATTCTACCACTCCCACTCATTGTACACCTTGTGATCAATACCTTTGTTAGTATATGAACAGATTTCCATGGAATATAACTTCAAGCACTGCCTCACACAGGGCCTGGTAGTCAATGATGGGTTTGATTTTCTCAGGGCAATATCAACCTAAGACAGGGCTCCTTGAATGACTCATCGAGACCCCATGATGGGTAAGATTATGCATCTGGTAGGAAACAACCTAAGACAGGCACAGTCCTTCGTGCATTTTAAAATAAAAATGGAGGAGTTGTGGGAGCCCAGCTGGGTCCTTTTTCCCCTGGCAGTTGCTATCTGCATATATGAGTAATTATACTCATGATTCTTCTGCTATGGCTACTTTGGCATCTCGAAGTCTGGAGATTGCTCCTAGGATACGTAGATGAAAGACCCTCTTACTTGTTAGAAAGTAAATATATGACTCTAAAGGTTTATGGTTTTATGACTGTAGAAAGTTTGCTTGACCAGGCTATGTTAGGAATGTGGGCTATATGTAGAAAATGAAGAAGTGATACTAATTGTGCTCTGACAATGATTGATATGTCATAAATGTATATGTAACCCTGTTGTACTCAAGAAATGTATAAAAATTCCATGCTGAATAAGAAAAAAAAGAAAAAAATTGCATTTATTCATTTCTAAATTCTTTGGTCCTTTTTTCAGATTTCTGCTCTTTTTTGTTGTTGTTTTTGTTGTTTAAAGCCTCTTTTTATTTCCTCATTTTGATGTTTCCATCATCTCTTTGCTTAAATATTTGTATATGAGCATTTTATGTGCTGTGTCTCCTAACTATGAGATCTGAAGTACTAAGGGAACTCAACTTTCTCTTTAGTGTCTCCGATGACTCTTGCTCATGGTGCTTCATTTTCTGGCACATTTGGGAACATTTGACTAAAAGCTCATATCTGCTTATGTCTGTGGAAAGATTTTGTTTTTGTTTTTCAGATGTTCTCATTCACTCAGTACCTTCTTCTGAGGGCTGAAGGACAGAACTGACTTGGTCCATTTCAGTCCACTTCTGGCTTCATCCTGAAAGTTGGAGACACACAGGCTAAAAACCTTGCCATCTGGCCAGAAAGGCTCATGTGTGGGCTCACTACTCAGAGCTTCCTTTCAGTTCATTGTTAGCTTAATTCCTGTTCCTTTTTGCCTTTGGAAATATCCCTCATGTGCTTGATCCCAGAAACACAATACTGACATTATTTTATGATTCTCTGCCCTTCTGGAATATTTTAGGACAGTCTCTCAGCATATCTGCTTTGCCATACTACTAGAAGTTCAGTTTTGTTTTTTTCTTTCTCATTGGTAAAACAATTACTTAGACTCTCTTCCAGTTAGATATGAAAATGTATGAATATATCTAACTATAAATGAGAAGAATTAATGTGTGCAACTTCTGGAGACTTCTCTCAGAATAAGTTGTTTACTTTAGACGTCTTATAGACCTTGTCCCAAAGCCCTCTCCTGCTACAGGAAAAAGACTAAGGGACAAAGCCCCAGCCAGCCAGTGAAGGAAGCCACCAGAAAAGAGCCAGACCTATAGTCTAGCCCAGGTCCATAAATGGCCTCATGGCATAGAGACCCCTTCTTGGTCTGACAGCCCTGTGAAACAAAACAAACAAACCCCTCTCTTGGTTGTCTCTGCATTCTATGACCTGTTAGAGCAGCCAACCTACATTCTCATATGCACCCCATTTTCAGGGGGAACATGTCTAGCTACCCTAAAAGCTCCCAGGCAAGGAAAACATCATGTTTCGCTAACAAATTTTCTCATCTTTGAAACGAAGACTGCAATTGAAATTAAAATAAAGAAACCAGTACCTAGGGGAAGAAAAGAGAACACAGAGAAAAGGGGAACATAAAGAGTTTAAATGTGACAGAAAACTAAAAAAAAGTCTATCTTATCTTACGCCAGGGGGGGAAAAAAGTTGTAATTACCCAGTAAGATAAAAGCTGTTGAATTTGTAGCAATGGAAATATTAAGACAAATTAAATACCAAGCTTATCTCTGCTCTGTGCTATCAATATTTTATACTAAACATCTGTTCCTTCTATCTCATCTCAGAAGCGCTTCTACACTTTATCAGCGCAAGCACAGCTTTTCAAAGCAAATTAAGCTAAACCGTTTTCACTTAATCACCAATTGATCACAACATGCAGAATGCCACATATTGATCTCTAAGAGCCCCATTTTTCCCAATTCAGAGAAGCATATTGGAGGAAGCACTTGATTTGCAATCAGAGACAACTGGTGAGGCTGACACTTCTGACATCTTTTAAGGAGGAAGTATTTTAGTGATTAAAAGGATGGCACAACATGTATTTTCAGTGAGAGGTGAAAAATAGGCAATTTCCAGCTTTGTGTTTACAGAGACCTAGAGCCACAGGAGACCTAGGAGATCCTCTATGCTTCAGGAAGGCTCCTTGATGGAGAATGCCAAGGATAAGATGGGCAGTTTTTGTTCGGAGGTCACTATGGCATTCATATCTGGCACATTGGAGAATAGGCAGCCCAGAAGTAATCTTTCTTCCTGAAAAGTGATCAAGGACCATTACACTGAGAGAAGTAGACTTCATGGAGATTTATTGTGAATCCCTGGTTCAGTCTAGGAGCTATGTATTTAAATGCCTACAGGACTTGAGCAGTGAACATACAGGGGAGAAGAGGCATACTGTGCCCAGGGGTAGGGGTTGATGCTGATCACCTCCAGAGGGGTGTTGCTGCTCATACACACCTGGCTCCACTGCCACCACACCTTCTTGCTGTTCAAGACAAGCCTCAGGGAAAGAAATCAAGATATATATATATATATATATATATATATATATATATATATATATATATATATATATCTTGATTATTATATATATATAATATATATTATATAATTATAGTACATAATTATATAATATATAATTATTATTATATATTATATATATAATCTCCTCCTCCTCTTTTTCCTCCTCCTCCTCATCCTCCTTCTCTTCCTCCTCTTCTTCTTCCTCCTCTACCTCTTCATCCTCCTCCTCCTTCTATTTTTTTCCTTTGCATCTTTTATGTGTGGCTGGAACAAAACAGACTTTTGGATCAGATTTCCCCTCTTACCATCAATGTTAGAACCTCTGATCTAGTCTCATGCACATGATAGAGAAAAAAGAACTAGGGGTCAATAATGAAGAAGAGCTTTGCTGTTAGATTCCATGTTTCCAGACCAGGGTGAATAACTGTCCCTATTTGGCTGGGCCTGCCTGGATTTGAAACGGCAAGTCCCAGGGAAACCATCATACCTAGGGAAATGGAGAGAGTTGGCCTCCTATTACAGACCCCTAGGTCTGTGATTCATTTTTAACTATACTTTAAGTATACCTTATGCTTTCTCTTGTAAGTGTGCATGGAGAGCTGTAATCCTCAAATGTAGATGAGGATGGGAGGGCCCCAGTCTCTGCAGTAGTTACAGATCACAACTGCTGTGGCATTGTTCACAAGCCAAAGATAAATTGGCACCAGCAATGAGATGAATTGAAAAAGTATCTCGGGTGTAGAAATTTAACTTCTGTGACCTCTTCTCCAACCACTTCCTTAAAAGAGTCATATATCAGGAGATTGCTCATGGTTATTTTGGTTTTATATTCTCTGTTTTTTTTTAACTTGTCTAAAACATAAACTAAAACAAAATCAAACATTGGTTTAATCTCTGTTTTGCACATAGGTTGTGTTGTTCAATAAAAGGCGGATCATTTAGCAAGTTGGTGTTGCAGCAAACTTTAGAAGGATACAAATTTCAGGCATTTCCAGAGCAAAGTTCAGGACCTTAGGGTCTTAGAAAGGGAACCTGGGAGGAACGGAGGAAGGGAGGGAGAGAGGGAGGAAGGGAGGGAGAGAAGGAAGGAGGGAGACAGAGAGGGGGAGGGGGAGCAACCCTTTGGAAGTGTGAGGTTACAGATCTATTACTCATTTTACTTTAAGACCCAGGGAATCTATCTGTGGCTCAGAATTCCAACCAACTTCAAAGGGAGACTTGTGATCACAGAAGCTCAATGAAATAATGGAACAAGAGTAAAATTGGCCCTGTGTGAATTAGATTGCAAAGGCAGGAACCCAGCTTCATTTACCTAAGGAGCTCATGTTTAAATTAAAACCCTTATATGCCCTCAATAGTTTTCTAAGCATCCAGATTTGGGAGCAATGGCTATCCCAGAAACTAACAAAGAAATTATGGTGGAATAAGGCAAAAATGAGTAGTTTTCCCTACTCTCTTTTCAAGTGATTGCTCTTACATATGCAATCTTTTTTTTTTTTTTTCTCCAGAGTCAGCATAGAAGTGACAATTAGAGGATGATTTTTTTTTCCCCCCTTTGGCCCTGAAGGGATCTAGCAAGAGACTTTAGTATTTTTCTCTTTGTAAAATAAAGCCTGGCTTTGAAGCCAGGATCTCTGAAATGAGGCATTGCAAATGTCCTTTGATGAATCAGTCTGTGTGAAGGAGAAAGGAAGAAGGAGAAGGGAACAGCAGATTGATTGCAGCTAATGTCCCTCCCATGCCCTGCCCTTTTAATCTTCTTGGAATGGCTTCGGATAATCAAGAGGTCAATCATGAATCCATCAAGGAGTCCTTGTCTCTGAGCAGTTTCCAAATTGTAGAAGCCCTCACTCAAATAAGCCATTTAAAGCAGTTAGTCTGGGTAGGTTGAATGTGGGACATGGAAGGTGCTAGAAAACAGCAACTTCAGGACACCAGCTGTCAGCTAGACCTGAGAACATTCCCAGGGAGGACGATTCCAGCCAGACATGTAAAAATAACTTCATCATGAACTTCACTCACAACAATGACAACCAAATAAATGAAAACTTCATATTTTGCAAAAGCAGGGCAGGCATGCAGGATATTCTGCAAGGGAAAAAATTGAACAGAAAAAGAAGAAGACAAGAAGAAAAAATTCAATTGCACTTAAGCAACCTCAGAGGTACAAGTTGTAACCTCTGTCAGCTGACACTCTAGTGGCAGTTCTGCAAGTTGTGCTAAATGTCCCCTCCGGGATTTTATGCCTCTGGGGGCTCTCTGTCTAAAAGAAAGAGTGAGAGAGAGAAAGACAGAGAGGAATGATTTTAGGGGCTGAGAAAGAATTGCTTACATTAGGAAGCTATAATGTCTGTGAAGTTTGCTCCCTTGTAGAGCTGCCCTCAACGGAAGTGCTTGGCGGCTTCAATCCCGCCAGCCCAGAAAGAAATAGCCTTTTCCTTCCCCCCAGAACATCTCCGACTTCAGATGGCAGCCCCTTTTAAATTTTGGATGAGGTGTCAAATGAAATTTGACAGCTAACTGATAGGTTCAAATTCTCAGAGGGCAGTCTATCCCCGAGGACACGAAAAAACTAATTCACTGGCAGCCCGGCAAATTTTCAGCGATCCCTATCATTCCACATTCAGTTTGATGCGTAACCAACTGCTTGTTCTGGTGGAACACAGTACCTCTCATTAGATGGGCCCTTCTGTGACAAAGGGCGGTGATTTTAGAATGTCATTTCCTCAAAGTTCTCTCATGTTCCAAAATTTATTTATTTACCTGCAAAAGTGAAAATTTTCTGTTAGGGAAATCACTGGCCCTGAGAGGGATTGGTGAAAAACTTTATTTTTGATGTCACTTAGGTGTCATCTCATGAGTAATCTCTCAGTTAAATTTATCTTAATTTAAAATTATATAGCTCAGCAGACATTTTTAAAGTTTCCAATTTTACTTTCTGTAGCTTTCCCTTATGAATGCATTCATACCCTCCTAGCTCTAGGCTTGACCCTGTCCTAATCTTCAAATCAAATTAAGTATAAAGCAAGAAATATTTAAGTATGTTTAATCTCAACCCCTTCTCAACTGTAGTGGGAGGCTATTGCTGCATAGTAGTTTGTGTTCAAATTTAGACTTAGCTCACTCTTACTAAACCTGTAACAATTAACAAATGGCTAAATAACTTGCATCTCCTTTTTATCATCTATAAAATGAGGATAAGAGCACAAGAGTCCCTCTTTATCTGTGTTTTTTACTTCATATGGTTTCAATTACCTATGGTTAAATGTGGTCCAGAAATATTAAATGGAGAATCTCAGAATATATATAAATGTTTGCTATGGCTACTGTACCACTGGCATCCACTGGCCATTTTGGAACATATCTCCCAAGGATAAGGGAGATGATGACCATATGACATAACGCATAAGTCTTGAAAGGGCTGAATCAAATGATGTCTGACACATAGCAAACACTCAAAAAAAAAAAAAAGTGGCTTAAGGGAACTAAGTATTAGTCTAATCGTGGCCTGGAGAACTGTGCTGCATTAAAGACATGATATAACCTGAACCCTATAACTTAAATTCTTCAAATATGCCCTTGGACGTAATACTTGAGTATTGAATAGGTCATTCAGTCTCACCCCTGATTCCAAGTAATAACTTAGTTCCCAGATATTCTTCTGAAATGATATCAGGGACTGCAGTCCTGAGTTGGACTGAGTCCTAGCCCCTTCCAGGTTCAAAAGACTGAACCTGCTCTTTGGTTCCTATTTCTATAATCCACTCCTTAAATTCTGTCTGTGAAAAACTGTTGTGGTGGATGCACAATGCCCGTCTCCAGGAAGAGGGGAGATGGGTGTAGCCGTGTGTTTGCCATCCTGGAATACTATGAAGAGAAAGGGAAACTAGGAGACCTAGAGCTCAGTTTTATTGTTAAAGAGAAACTTGTTCACCTTTCTGTGCCAAAAGATTCTCATCTATGAATAAAACTGGCATAGCATATTATCTCAAAGTTCTTCTCTATTTGGATAATCCACAAGATGGGTCAAAAGAGCCTTGGAATAGTGTGACATTTCAAGACAGAGTAAATTAGACAGGAGGTAAAAGTTTAAACAAAAAGAGTGAAAACAGGGAGACATTAGGGTCTTATAGCCACAGTAAACATGAACTGTCATACAAAATTGGACATTGTAATACTAAGGAAAATAAATATTGTTCAATTTACTAAATGATTGGCAATATAAACAATTTGTGGTTATAATTAAATAAATGAAGTAAAGATTCACAGGCCAGTGTAGAGTCTCAGCAGTAAGACAGTTTTTACTTATAGATTAACAGATACTTACAAATCACCTGCCAGATGATATTTCAGACCCTTTGGAACACATCAGTGAACAAATCAGATAAAGCTTTCTGACTTTGAAGAATTGATATTCTAGGGTGGAAAACAGCAGGTAAGTAATAAATGAAGTATTTAAACTGGGCATGGTGGCTTATGCTTGTAATCCTTGTACTTTGGAGGCTGAGACAGGAGGATTTCAGGTTTGTGGCCAGCCTCAGCTACTTAGTGAGGTTCTCTGCAACTTAGTGAGACCCTGTTTCAAAATAAAGAATAAAAATAAGGCTGAGGTGGAGCTCAGAGGTAGAATGCCCCTGGATTCAATCCCTAGTATAGCAAAAAGAAAAAAAGAAGGAAGGAAGGAAGGAAGGAAGGAAGGAAGGAAGGAAGGAAGGAAGGAAGGAAGGGAGGGAGGGAGGGAGGGAAGGAGGGAGGAATTTAATTTTTTAAAGGCAATTAATTTTACTAAAAATAGAATAGACAAGGAAAAACAGAATCAGAGGGACCAAGAGAAGTGGCTCGACAAGGCAAATAGGGTGGTCAGATAGGAGGTTATGGAGGAGATCTCCTCTGAGCAGATATTTGGCCACAGTGAGGGGATTCACGTTTTGGCTTCCTGAGTGAGGGCATTCCTGGAAGGCAGTACCCATAGGTGTTGCAGGCTTTAAGATGGGAGTACATTCAGTGTTGGAGCTGGATAGGGAAGGTCAGAAAGTGAAGTGGCCATTTGGGTTATGCTACACAGGGAAGTTTATAAGCACGATAGCAAACAATTGCAGGGTGTTAAAGAGGAGAGTGACATACTCAGACTTGAATTTTAATGGACTTCTCTGAAAGTACTTATGAGAGGGTCAGCAGACAAATAAGGAAACCAAGCTACCAGCTAGAAAGCTTTTGCTGTAAATTAGGAGATACTGGTTGATTGTGTCTGAGACTGGGATAGTAGTGCCTGGAGTTGGCTAGAAACGGTTGGATTCCACATGTGTTTTGGAAGAGCAAATGGAAAAAATTTAAGTGTTTGTGAGTGTGTGTGTGTGTTTGTGTGTGTGTGTGTGTGTGTGTATGTCAAAGAAGGGTGAGCAGATGTGGACAGGGAAATAGATCAGCTCAGTGTGGGGCCTGGGGAGATGGCACTTGCCATAACATCTACACACACAGATAAATGGTGGGCAATTGGTTGCATGAATCTGAAATTTGAGAGGAATGTTCAGGTTGCATGTATAAATTTGGTATCTGTCATCTATCACTGCTATTTACAACCTTCAAACTGGGTGAGCTTAGAAAGGTGAATTGTTAAAAAAGAAAAAAAGAGAGAGAGAAAAAAAGAAAAGAAAGAAAGAAAAAGAAAAGAAAGTGACTGGGACTCACTTGAGATGTAAGAGAATGAGGGGACAAGAACAGCCTAGCTAAGGGGACAGTGAGCCATCAGCCACGTAGGAAAACTCTACAAGAGCATAGTTCTTGAAGTCATCACTTTGGACAGGATCACAAAGTGGAGAGAAATGATGAAAAGAAGATCCTTTGGGAAGCTCAGCAAGTGGTACTGGTGGAGTGGTGTGGTGTGGTGAAAATCTCACTGGATGAAGTTTCAGAGAGAATGTGAAGACAGAAATTGGAGAAAGTGGCCAGAGGGAGTATTTTAAAGATTTTCATTCAGATGAGAGAATATTATCTGACAAAACTGTGACATCAAGAAAAGGTTTTGTTGCTGTTTCAGTGTAGGAGAAATAATACCATTCACTTGTTAAAGAGAACATCCAGTAGTGAAGATCATGATAATTGCTGGAGGAATGTCTCAAGAAGGCTAAAAGTCTAGGATCTAACACTAAGGCATGCAGTAACTGGAGATAAGACTTGGTAGTTACTGGTGGGACAGAATAAGAAGTTACCCATGCTGGCAGGCAGGTGGTGATGTGGATGAGTGTGTGGGGATTTCTCCTGGTGGATTCAATATTCTCAGTGAAGTAAGAAGCAGCATAATTTCCCGGGAATGAGTATGAATAAGTAATGAGAATTTAAGAAAAAAGCTATGAAATCATTAATAAGAAAAACAGAAGAAAGTTTAGACAAGGAAGTTAAGAAGTGAATGCCTGGCGTCATTACAATCTCAGCAGAGGGTTGAATTCATGCAACTGAAATACTAGAATGAGACCAGTTAGAATGGTTGTGTGTTCTTCACTACGAGACTTAAGCTTCACGGGTACCTGTGAAGACCAGGTAAAGGAAGAGTTTTTATAGAGTTGTTAGTTTTGCCAATTCAATACTAGGAAGTGAGACCAAAGTGAAAATAAGAATATTAATAAGAAAATAATCATAAAAACTAACCAGATAATTAATATACGTAAGAGGACAAGATAGACATTAAATGAATACTGAGAAGTTGATAAGATTCAATGATTGTAAGTACTAATGTTAAAAGAAGTAGTATCTTAGGGAGAATGAGCAAGAAATATTGTAGGCAGAAGTCAGAGAATGGGATGTACACAGCTGATACTGCAGGGCTGCAGTTATCTGTATTGATCAGGTATGAATGGGGCATATTCTCAAGGTCTGATCTTGAATGTGAGTATGTGAAGCAGAGGTAAGAGAAACTAATCTCTTCCAAAGATTTCATTTAAAAAATAAGAGCCAACAGCATTGGCCCACATCTGTAATCCCAGTACCTGGAAGGCTGAGAAAATAGGATCACAAATTTGAGGCCAGCAGAGGCACCTTAGCAAGAGCCTGTCTCAAAATAAAATAATGAATGGGGCTAGGGTTATAACTAAGTGGTGGAGTGCCCATAGGTTGAATCCCCAGTATCACATAAAAAAAATTAAAATTAAAAAAATAAGAATCTATGTCATTAGAGAGAATATCTGCCATAGAGAATTAAAACAAGAGTAGTATTGGAGAGACTGACAGTGAACTCAGTCCTACAGTTTTCTAAGAGAGGAAATGACCTGGGGCTCTGTAGCTAATAGCAACAATGAGAGATACTGGAAATGTAATCTGGTATCTAGAATTCCAAAGCTAGGATTTTTAGGAAAGTATGAAGATGGGCCCAGTGGCTCAGGCTCAGGCCTCTAATCCCAGTACTTGGGAGGCTAAGACTAGAGGATCTCAGGCTGGAGGCCAGTTTCAACATTTTAGCAAGACCCTGTTTCAAAATAAAAACATAAAAAGGAATAAGGGTATAGCTTGGAAGTAGAGGCCCCTCGGTTCAATCTCCAGTAAAAAAAAAAACAAAACAAAACAAAAAAAAAACAAGTCTTCAAGCAGTATTAAGAATAAAAAGGTCTTCAAGCAGTATTAAGAACAAAAAGGATATCTGGGTCATGTGTGGTTCTAGGAATATTGGGCAGGAGGGTAGGGGCAAACTATAGCCCACTGGGAAGGATCCAGTCCTCAGAGGGACAGGTAATCCAAGGAGATAAAGGGGCTATCTAAAGAAAATAGATGCTTGCTAGAGGAATTTGAGCATAATAACCCAAATTTGGTATGTATTTGAGCAATTTTGCCTTCTGTGTTGTGACTCCTCTTCGAGTCAACTCATATTTCATCCAGGAATTAATTTTACTCTTAACTAATTTAAACAGGAGAACAATATCATCAGCTCTTACAATTGCAATGCTTCACTCTCAATGTCACATCCAAAGAAAAAAATCAACAAGCCTCAGGTAAAATAGTTGTACACCATTCCAATTGGGTGTTCTACCTTTGATTCTCTCTCCTCGGGGTAGATGGGGAAATGACGCAGTGGAAGGTGTCCTTGTTGCATGGAAGCAGCGACTCCGTACACTGTTATTTTCAAGTTTGATCAATCATTTCCAACTCATTTGCTATTTTTCCTTTTAAAAATCCTACCCCACCAAGAATTTCAATAGCAGCGCGAAAAATAATTTGGGCAGCTGACAGGCAATTCAATTTTCTGGCAGATTTTTAGATAATCAGACACCCAGGAGAAACTTGTAAATTTGTTTTATTCATGGTCAATTTGCTATGGCACATTTTTTATCTACGAGCTCAACTCAACTTTTTACTCCATAGAGAAGTGGAGCCACATTATGCAGCAGCCACAACTGGCTAGGTGGTTAACCCTGCACAGAGCATCGTTTGAACAAACAAGCTCACTCCTTGCCTCTGGCATTTTGTTTTTCTATTATTATTATTATTATTATTATTATTATTATTATTATTATTATTATTATTATTGTACTGGGAATTGAACCCAGTGGTAGTCTACCTCTGAGCTACACCCCAACCCTTTCTATTCTGTTATTTCAAACAGCATCTTGGTTAGTTGCTGAGGGTCTCACTAATTTGTTAAGGCTGGCCTTGAACCTACAGTCTGATGCTTCTCTCTCACCCTCCCAAGTACTGGGATTACAGATGTGCACCATTGTACCCGGCTGCCTCTGGCATTCTTAAAGGAAGCACATGCTTGTCTGTGTTCTTCTCTTAGGAAGGTCATGACAACCATTTGAAGCTCACGTACACAGGGGCAATAAACCTAATTCCTCTGACTCTGTGTCTCTTGAGCCAGTGGCTGAGTCAATTTACCAGAAGATTGAGAGTCCAGCAGACCCAGGGACCAAGCACTAGAGAAATGAGCAGCAAAATATAAGCACTCTAATGGAGTAACTACACATGAGCTGTGCTACCTACTCAGAAGGCAAGAAATGAGTTTATTTCTTGTTATAGATATCCAAACTCCGTCAATGAATGTGGCCTTTCCTTTGGTTTAGGAGTAGCTATTGTCCAAAGCTAGCAACCATGGGTCCCAGAAGGGGCTGTAGTTGAAAGGAGTTGCCCTTCTACTGGAAGTCAAGGCCAGATGTGGACTTTGGGGAAGGGAGCCAATTTTAACACCTTGAAAGGAATGATGCCCAGGAAAAAATACCCGCAGAGCTGAGTGAGGAGTGAGTGCCATACAGGTGGGCCACTGAAGGCCAGTGGCTTAGGGAGAATTGTAAGAGGACAAAGCCCACATCCATCCTTAGAGATTTCCAGTGGTGGTCTCCAAGGAAACAGGAGACAAACCTCACCAGCAGAAAGGAAAAACAAAGCAAAACAAGACAAAGCGTGTGTCCTTTGAACCTCAGCCTCTCCCAGAGGCTTCACTGCCAGGGGGCCACGCTGCCACGCTGCCACCTGTCATGTGACTCTTGGTAATCTGAATATTCTGGCCTTGTGTTTGTTGAGAGGAATGTTATTACCAGGTTGTTACTATGGAGAAATGAAAGCGCATTGTTGTATTTTCTGATTCAAATAAATCTAGATCTTGGTTTTCATTTCATTGTATTTATTTTTATTTTTTTGGTATGGGGTATTGAACCCAGGGGCATTCTACTTCCAACTTACACCCCTGGTCCTTTTCTTTTTTTTTTCTTTTTTTTTTTTTTTCGGTACTGGGGATTGAACTCAGGGGAATTCTACCTCCGAGCTACACCCCCAGCCCTATTTTTTATTCTTTATTTTGAAACTAAGTCTCACTAAGTTGCGGAGTGCCTCATTAGGTAGCTGAGGCTGGCTGCGAACCCGAATCCTCTGGTCTCAGCCTCCCGAATGCTGGGATTACAAGCGTGCGCCACCACGCCCGGCTACCCCTGGTCCTTTAAAAAAATATTTTGTTTTTGAAACAAGGTCTTACTAGGTTGCTAAAAGTATATTGCTAAGGCTGATCTCAAACCTGCAATTCTCCTGTCTCAGCTGCTCAAGTATTGGAATTACATGGGGTTACCACCATGTCTGGCGATGTTTTTACTCTTAAATAATATAAATAATGTTTATTAATCAAATAGCAAATTAAATACCATGGCAGGCCAGGTATGGCTCATGGAGCAACATTTCATTCAGTGATATTACCTATCATTTAACTGATGTAGGACAGAAGGAATAAAATTTAGGCAGAAAGGAGACATTGGGAGGGAAGGGAGAGATAGAGTTTTAAAATCTGGAGAGTTTTAGCTGACCCCACCCTATAGGGTAAGCTCAAAATCTTAGAAAAGTCTAAGTGGGCCACAACTTTTTAATCCCCTGAATCCCAGCCCTCATGGACACTCAGGGCAAAGGTCAGACCCATCTTGAAAAGCCCATCTTAACCTGAGGAAGAGGAGGGCCCAATTTGGACTGCCTACCTGTCGCCCACCAATACCTGGAAGAAGGAGGAGGTCCAGACTTCTTCTGTGCCCACCCCTCTTGAAAGTGCATAAAAGACGGATTTTTACCATGCCTTGCTCTCTTACCCGCGTGTGCGCGTCTGGCCAGGAAAATGCCTGCTCACCCGTTTTTCTCCCCCTTTCCTTATTTTTTCTAAATAAATTCCTACTTTTTGTTCCTAAATGGCACGTGTTAAAATTCTTTTTTTTCACAGAAGCCAAGGACCCACGTGTGGGACCGGGTTATCCCACAACATAACCAGTAAAGTCTTTCACACATTGGTCTCAGCTATGTTTCTTACTAGGAATAGCTATTATGACAGAAGCCTCTTAATCTTTTCTTTTTTAAATCTTTTCTACTTTTTAACAGTAGAAAGTTGGACTTTGTTACCCTCTATCTACTTCATCTTATACTATTTCTTTGTTTTGGAAATTAAACTTACTTTTGCATTTTATTTTTAACAAACTATTGAATATATGTAGGGGTATTCTGTCATGTTTTGACTCCTGTGTGCATTGTGAAGTGATTAATTCGAGCTAATTAAATCTCTCACCTCTCATACTTCCCACACTTGGGTCTTTCTTCAGTCCCTCCCTTACCCAT
>PVLC010008939.1:0-56152 GCA_004027655.1 Graphiurus murinus
TCAAACTCTACTACAAAGCCACAGTAATAAAAACAGCATGGTATTGGCACAAAAACAGACACATAGACCAATGGAGCAGAATAGAAGACTCAGAAACAGACCCACAGGTTTACAGTCAACTGATTTTTGACAAAGGAGCCAAAAACATACACTGGAAAAAAGATAGCCTCTTTAACAAATGGTGTTGGCAAAACTGGTTTTATGTGTTTTAAAGATGCCTAACTTTTCTTACAGTGAGTATTCAGGATCAGACTGCTAGGGTTGAAGAGTAGGAATTAATTTTAAATGAGATATCACATGGAGGGGATAACTCATTGTGGTTTTGATTTGCATTTACCCAGTGATTAGTGTTGTTGAGTATATTTTCACATACCTGTTGGCTATTTGTATGTCTTCATCTGAGAAATGTCAATTTAGGTCTATTACCTATTTTAAAAGTTAGGTTATTTTTATTGTTATTATTTTACTGCTATTGGGTTTTTGGAGTTCTTTCTGTATTGTGGACATTAATCTTTTGTCAGATATATAGCTTGCAAATATTTTCGTCTGTGGGTTGTCTCTTCACTCTGTTGATTGTTTTTCTTTGCTGTGCAGAAGTTTTTTGGTTTGATGTAATCACACTGTCCATTTTTACTTTTGTTTCCTATACTGCTGGGTTCTTGTCAAAAAAATTCTTGGCCATTCCAATGACCTGAAGCATTTCTCCTATATCTTCTAGTAGTTTCATAGTTTTGGTATTATATTTAAGTCTTTAATCCATTTTGAGTTGATTTTGGTTTATCATGAGAGATGGAGGTTTAGTTTCATTTTTCTGCATGTGGATACCCAATTTTCCCAGCAGCATTTATTGAAAAGAGTGTCCTTTGTCCAATGCATGCTCTTGGTACCATTTTGGAAAATCAGTTGACTATAGCCTTTACTTCTAGACTGCTAGGCTTTCTATCCTCTTCAGTGTCATTTATTAATGTTTTATACTTCTTATTATAGAGATCTTTCACCTGTTTGGTTACATTTATTCCTAGGTATTTTGTTTTATTTTTGCAGCTGTTATAAGTGGAATTACATTTTTGGTTTCTGTTTCAGACAATTTGCTATCTCAATAGCAATGCTACAGATTTTTATAAGTTGATTTTTTATCCTGCAACTTTGTTAAATTGTTTATTCTGACAGTTTTTTTGAGGAAATCTTTGTTAGTTTTCTCTATCTAAGATCATGTAATTTGAAAACAGTGACATTTTGACTTCCTCTTTTCCAATTATGATGGTCTTTATTTCTTTCTCTTGCCTGGTTGCTCTGGTTAAGACTTTTCAATACTATGTTGAATAAAAGTGGTGAAAGCGGGCATCTTTTTCTTGTTCTAGATCTTAGAAATCTTTCAGGTTTTCTCAACTTAGCATATTGATAGCTGTTGGCTTATTATATATGTCCTTTAATATATATTTCTTCTATGTCAGATTTGTCCAGAGTTTTTTTTTATCATGAAGATTCACATTTTGAATTTTATTAGATGCTTGCTGTTTATGTATGACACGCTCATATGGTTTGTCCTTTGTTTTGTTGATGGGGCGTGTCATGTTTGTTGATGTTCATATGTTGAACCATCCTGTATTCTTGGTATGAATCCCACTTGATCATAATAATGAGTTTACAATCTATATGATGTGCAGTTAAATTCAGTTTGCTAGTATTTTGTTGAGAATCTTTGCATCTGTTTTTATCAAGGCTATTGGCCTGTAGTTCCTTCCATACTTCCTTTCCTGCTTCCCTTCTTCCTCCCTCCCTTCCTTTCCATTTCTTTCTTCTCTCTTTTGTTTTGTACTTGTTTAGGTTAGGTATCAGGGTAATGCTCTTAGAATGTGTTTGGAAGAATTCCTTCTTTACTATGTTGGTATAATTTAAAAATAATTAATATTAGTTCTGTAAATGTTTGTTAGAAATCAGCAGTAAAGCTGTTTGGTCTTGGGCTTTTCTATGATGGAAGATTCCTTATTACTGATGCAGTCTTGTTACTTATTAGTCTGTTCAGGTTTTCTGTCTCTTCATTATTCAGTTTGGGGAAGGTAGTATGTATCCAGAAATCTGTCTGTTTCTTCTAGCTTATCAAATTCATTCACATATAATTATTTATAATAATTTCTAGTAATACTTTGAATTTTTGTGTTGCTAGTGGTAATATCTTTTTGTCTCTGATTTAATTTATTTGAACCTTTATCTTTTTCCTAGTCTAGCTTAAGGTTTGTCAATTTTGTTTATTTAATTGAAGAACCATCTGTTTTGTCTTTTTATTTTATTTTAGTTTCTGTGCCATCTATTTCTGCTCCAATCTTTATTATTCTTTCCTTATGCTAATTTGGGGTTTTGTTTGTTATTATTTTATACCCATGCAGCCATGGATTGTCTAGTCGAAACTTTTCTGCTTTTTTTTTTTATGTAGATGTTGATTGCTATACGCTTTGCTCTTAGTACTGCTTTTGCTGTATCCCAGAAGTTTTAATGTTTCCATGTTCATTTGTTTGAAGAAATTTTTAAATTTCCTTCTTGATCCATTTGTTGTTGAAGAGAAATTGTTTAATTTCCATGTATCTGTATAGTTTTGAAAATTTCTCTTACTGCTTTCTAGTTCTATTATGGATGGAAAAGATACTTGATGTGGTACCAGTTTTTTAAAATTTGAGTGTTTTATTATAGCCTACCATATGATCTTTCCTGGTGAATGTTCCATTTGCTATTAACAAGAATGTGTATTCTGCAGCTGTTAGATGGAATGTTCTGTAAATACATGTTAGGCCCATTTGGTTTAGGGTGCAACTTAACTGCTGTTTCTTTGTTGATTTTCTATCTGGATGATTTGTCCACTGTTGAATATGAGATGTTAAAGTTCCCTACTATTATTGTATTGGAGTTTATCCTTCCCTTTAAGTCCATTAATATTTGCTGTATATATTTGGGTGCTTTGATATTGAGTTCATATATATATTCTATTGTTATTTCCTCTTGCCAAATTTACTCCTTTATCATTATATAATTACCTTATCTTTTTTTTTTTTTTTTTTTTTTTTTTTTTTTTTTTTTTTTTTTTTTTTTTTTTTTTTACTGCTTTTGACTTAAAGTCTATTTGACCTAAGTATGGCTTACTCTTGATTTCTTTTGGACCTCATCTTCATGGATTATCTTTTTTCTATTCCTTCACTTTCAATCTGTGTATGTCTTTAGAGGTGAAGTGAGTTTCTAGTACACAGCATATATTTGGATCTTGTGTTTTAAACAAATCCATTGGGTCACTCCATGTCTTTTAATTGGACAGCTAAGGTCTCAAAACAGCCATTCTGCAACTTGTTTTTTAATATTATTGTAATCCTTTATTTCTTATTCTCTTAATAATCTTCCTTTGTGGGCTCTTATTGTCTGTTTTGAATTCTTGCTTATTATTTTTGTTGTGTTCTTTATAGATTTTACCATAAGGCCTATAAAGCATCTTTTGATTATAATAAGCTATCTTGAAATTATACTAATTTAACATTGATTATAAAGATAGGAAAAGAAAGGGAAAAAGATATTGAGAAAATACACTAATAAAACTTTATTCTTGCCCTCTAGTTCTCTCCATATTTTGAATTTTTGTTGTTCTGTTTTACATTTTTATGTATTGTCCAACTCTGAATATATTAATATAAGGTAGATCAGTATGTAAGGCAAGAGAAATTTTTTGATTATGTCTTTAAGAAAGTGGTTGACTTTGACAGGGAGAGGAAAGGGAGAAGGTGATGTAAGAGAGGGCATACATATAGAGGTATGTCTAGATCATATCATCATAAAGAGACATGTCATCTTTTTAAGTAAGGTAAGAATGCCGTCTACATTTAATTATCTTTATTCATTCTTTTTTTAAAAATAGTACTGAGGATTGAACCCTAGGCATTATACCTTTGAGCTATACCCCTAGCCCTATTTTATTTTTCATTTGGAAATAGAGTCTTGGTAAGTTGCTGAGGCTGACTGTGAACCTGTCATCTTCCTGTCTGAGCCTCCCAAGTTCTGGGATTACAGGCATGCTCCACCATGTCCAGCTCATTCATTTTTAATAGATCTTTAAATGCCACCTCCATGTTCTATTTATTTATTGCATCAGGTACAAATGACTACACAATATCTGCTCTCTTTTCCTCCAACTCTTCTTCTTCCTCTTTTTAAAAAAAATTTTTGGCAGTACTTGAGATTGAACCTAGGACATTGTGCATGGTAGGCAAGTGCTCTACCACAGAGCTACAGTCTGAGCCCTTCTTATTTTTTAATTAGAAATATGGTCTAGCTAAGTTGTCCAGATTTGCCTTGAATTTGTAAACCTGCCTCAGCCTTCAGAGTAGCTGTGACTACAGGTATGCACCATTGTGCCTGGCCCAGTATATGCTTTTTATAATACAGTGATTATGGGTGGGTTGTGTGTGTGTGTGTGTGTGTGTGTGTGTGTGTGTGTGTAAGTAACTTCAGACAACTTTAAGGAGTTGTCCACTTTGGTAAGTCTATAGTAATAGAAATGAGATGACTGAGAGGATCTTAGGTTTCACAGTCAGATATGATATATAGTGAGAAATGATTCTTCTTTCACAATATCTCTTGAATTTCCTGTCATTCCTCTTGTTCATTTTTTTTTCTTTTGTTGTATTGGAGATTGAATCTAGGGGCATTCTACTTCTGAGCTATATACCCCTGACCCTATTTTATTTTATATTTTGAAACAGGATCTCATTAAGTGGCAGAGGGCCTCACTAAATTGCTGAGGCTGACTTTGAACCTACAATCTTCCTGTCTTATCCTCTCAAGTCCTGGAATTACAGACATGTGCCCCCATGGTTGCTTACTTTGTAAGTCCAGATTCTTGTTACTAGATTTTTGGGTTGTAGGAAAAAAAAAAAAAGCACCCATTAGTTTTGCAGTTTTTCTGTTTTCTTCTGTATTATGAAATTCAGGTTAGTAGGACTTTCTGAAGATTGGGAAGAAGTCCCTGGGGATTTGTCAGCAGTGCTCTACCACTGCCATAACCACCATAATACATTTCAGAATTTCCCAGTAATGTAATTGAAATTCCATTTGTGCAGTCTGCCTACCATATACTATGGTGCAGTGATTTAGAATTTGGGAAGCATAAAAAACCTAAAAATTCATCTGTTTAATATCTCTTCAGTGTATACACAGTATAGCACTGGGAGAAAAAGATACCATTAAATTGTGTCCCCCAGGAGTTCATAGTTTAGTTGTTGTAGTCCTCTATTTCAGAGTAGAAATAACTAGTTGAATAGAAGGTGAGGAACTTGAAACTCCTGTGAATATTTATAAAAGGATATATACCCTAAAAGATGTGACTGATAATGCTTAATGTAGGAATTGAGTCCGCTTTGGTATCTACAGGCTTCCTATAAGTGAGGAATACCACACCATTTCTTGCATAGACTTTGGTTTGATTCTGTTGTCATTTATCACCCAAGTAATTGGAGAAGTCCCTTGAGACTTAGTTTTCTTATCTAAAAACTGAGAGTATTATATTAACTACAATAAAGGTTGTTATAGGAAACTGCTTGTTAAGTACTCAGTACAATGTCATACAGGCGCCTAATAAATATTAGGTACCTCTATTATGTTTCACTTAGGTTTTATTTATCTATCTTAGGACTTTCTTGGTTGTCAAGGACTGTATTTCAATTTTGACTTTCTAAAAAAAAATTGTCGGTACCTTATAATTATACGTAATAGTGACATTCACAGTTAGATATTCGTACATGCACATAACATAATTTGGACAGTTTCATTTCCTAGTTTCAATTTTGTTAGCACTACCCCAGCAGATTCAATTTAGAAATATTAACTTTCTTTTTTTTTTTTTTTTGCGGTACTGGGGATTGAACTCAGGGGCATTCTACCTTCAAGCTATACCCCCAGCCCTATTTTTTATTCTTTATTTTGAAACCGAGTCTAAGTTGCAGAGTGCCTCACTAGGTAGCTGAGGCTGGCCGCGAACCCGGATCCTCCGGTCTCAGCCTCCCGAATGCTGGGATTACAAGCGTGCACCACCATGCCCGGCTTAGAAATATTAACTTTCTTAAAGATACTAAGTCTGTACCTTCCTGAGCAATAGTATAATTCGTTCACAAGAATAAGAATGATTAACAAAGCTGAGTGTGGTGGCACGCGCTTGTATTCCCAGAACTTGGGAGGCTAAGGCAGGTTTGAGGCCAGCCTGGACAACATAGTGAGATCCTATCTCAAAATAAAAAATAAAAAGGGTTGGGGGATGTTGCTAGTGGTAGAACACTCTTGGATTTAATGCCTAGTAGACTAACTAGACTAATTAACAGGTATTAATTTTATTATTGGCCAATTGCTAATTCAGTCTATGAAAGAGGCTTTTCAGTCTATGAAATGGTTTTATTTTTGAATTTATTTCAAGAGATAATTATTGAATTATGTAGATTAATTTTAATTTTGTCATATGGGATAAAATTTTCAAAGTTTCCCCTCAGTTACTAAAATTATGAATGTTTATTTCAGAAACCTTATGACACAAAAGCATAGAGGAGAACCACCCTATAAATCAAACCCTGGTGCTTAAAATCATAAAGAATTCATATGTAACAAGTATTTGAATTCCTGTTATGTATTAGGCAGTTTTTGGTGCTGGGGATATAGCAGTAAACAAAACAAAGTCTGTTGGTATTTTGGGATGGGCATGCACACAAACCTATACAGATACACCCACATTTAAAAGGAAAAACGAAAATGGGTTAATTCTGTACACATTTATTTTCCATGCCCTTTTTTCTCTTTGAAATATATTGTGGTTGGTTTTCCATTTTTGGAAACGGACCATTTCAGAATCTTTCTCTAGAATATAACTCCTGTATAATGGCCTTCTTTTTAACTGTACTCTCCCACTTTCCTAAACAAATCTCTTATGCTCCCCTAAAAAAATAAATATATCGTGAACTTGTTTTATGTCAGTGAGTTTTATACAACACATTTTTTTTTTTTTTTTTTTTTTTTTTGCGGGGATACTAGGGATTGAATCCTGGGTGGCATTCTACCTCCAAGTCACACTCTCAGCCCTTTTTATTTTTTATTTTGAAATAAGTTCTCACTAGGTTGCTGAGAGTCTCTCTGAATTGCTAAGAAAAATGCGCTACATGTATTGCAACATGGTATTTTGGTGGCTACTTTGAATCTCATTTAATGGACGATCCATAATATTCTTTATTTATACATGTAATTTGCTTCTAGATTTTAAAAATGATTTATAAAATTTTTTTGTTTCTAGTTATTTCTAAGAATAACTTGATTTAACTTCTGTTTACTCTTTAAAAATCTTATATAGAACACTTAAAATAGTTTGTAAAATACAAAGTAAATTTCTTTGTACCTATCACTCAATTTCAACAGTTATTAATTCCTGGTCAGTCTTGAATAATTTATATTCCTATACACATATTTTGTGTATTTATTATTTTACAGTATTATCGGATATCATATTCTTAGCTATTTAAGCATGCATCTCTAAATGGTAAGAATATTAAACAATTTATCAACATAATACCATTATCTGTGGTACAATCTTATATGCAATTTAATCTTGAAATTATAAAATATTACAAAGATTTTGGAGAAAACCGAGACTGGTCTATCCACAACTCTCCTGCTCCATTTCTCAGAAAAGACTGAGAAAACTTTATAGTGAGACCTAGGATAAATATAGCAGAAATCCTTATATTGAACAGGGAGCAACAAAAGTGAGATATATAAACGTATGGATGGTGACTTTTAAAAATTGAAATATTAGAGAATTTGTCACTGAACAAGATCAAAAGGGAATTAGGTTTAACAGTATGAGAGAAGACTGCTTTTATCCTTTGACACTGTATTACCAACAGGATTATATTCTTCCTTACTTGATGCAGTTGTGAAATAATAGGTATATTAGTCTGTTTCTGCTGCTATAACCAAATACTGTAGGCTGTGGGATTTAAAAGAGTAGAAATTTATTTTCTCAAAGTTAAGAGGCTAGGAGGCCCAAAGTTTAGGTACAGGCTGGTTCTGTTGTCTGGTGAGGTCTGCTCTATTTCTAAGATGGCACCTTGTTAATACATCCTCTGGAGAGGAGGAATGCTGTGTTGTCCTGTGACAAAAAGCAGAAGAGCAAAGGAACTGAAGGCCACATCAAGCCTCTTTTATAAGTGCCTTAATCCCATTAATGAGGAATCCTCAGGACCTAATCCTTAGTTCCTAAGGAACTGTTGAACAGTTCTCCTTTTAATACATCATATTGACTATTTAGTTTTAATACCTTTTTTTTTTTGTGGTACTAGGGATTGAACTCAGGTGCATTCTACCTCCGAGCTATACCCCCAGCCCTATTTTTTATACTTTATTTTGATACCGGGTCTCACTAAGTTGTGGAGTGCCTCACTAGGTAGCTGAGGCTGGCCTCGAACTCGGATCCTCCGGTCTCAGCCTCCTGAATGCTGGGATTACAAGCGTGTGCCACCACGCCTGGCAATACCTCATTTTTTTGGGGGGGGGGAACACATTCACATTGACCAAAATTATACTAGCCACTTACTTATTTTAAAAAGAGAATTCTAGAATAAGCAAGTAATAAAACCCATCTTTTAAGTTCTATGAGAAAGATGCCCAGTGGGTGACTTGTTCTCTACAGGATTCCCTAGTACCCTGAAGAGTTTGTGTTCTAAAGACACTCAGTCAAGAATACATTTTTTGAAACTGTGACTACAAACATTATATTTGTGATGAGATTATGAGGTGTTAAATCTACAGTATGTCAAAGTCAGATGAAATTATGCTTATTATTTTGTATTTGGCAAGTCAGAAATATTAAAAAATGTGTATGTGTGTCTCTCTGTGTATTTTGGATTGATTTTTAATTATGAGAAATTTTTGAACTATAATGGTTTTAGAAGCTGACAGTATAAAAATTTTTAAAAAAATTAAACCATAACTGCCGGGCGTGGTGGCACACGCTTGTAATCCCAGCATTTGGGAGGCTGAGACCAGAGGATCCGGGTTCGCGGCCAGGCTCAGCTACCTAGTGAGGCACTCCGCAACTTAGTGAGACTCGGTTTCAAAATAAAGAATAAAAAATAGGGCTGGGGGTATAGCTTGAAGGTAGAATGCCTCTGAGTTCAATCCCCAGTACCGCAAAAAAAAAAATTAAACCATAACTGAAAAGATCAGTTTTCATTTAAAACACCAAAAAGAGAAATAGGAAATAAAGACAAAATGACATAAAACATGAATTGTTTACTAAAATATATCATGTGTTTTCACTTGAAATGCATTAGAAATTCTTTTTTCCCAAGTTAAATTAGTAACGTCTTAGTTGTTTTACATGTTGAGAAAGTAAGATGTGTGCCCTAATAGAAAATACTCATTGTATTTACTGCATTCATTTGGGGGACCTATAACTTGTTTGTTTAAAGTGAACCAGATCATGAGCCTGTTTTGAAACAAACTGCTGTAACTCCTAATTAATTAAGTAGCGGTAGGATTACTTTTGGCTTACTTTTAAAGAGATTTGTTAATATACTGCTGCCTCCATCACTATGTCATGTACATGGTTCATCTTTAATTACTTTTGCTTGCCTAGCCGTGAAGGACATGAAGCACTTTTGATTTCTAAGGTACAATTGTTGAGTTTTTTGGAAAATTTAAGAGATGATTTTTCTTTTTGATAGGAGTATGTTCTTTTCTAAGATATGATATTTTTCTACTTCATTTATTTTCCCTGCTTATTAATCTCTTAATATTTTTATTTCTCTCTCTGCCTGGTCTAATTCTTCATCTGTTCTTTTATTCCAATATTTTTAATGTCCTTATTTCATTCTTCTTCTATGACATCTGCCTGGCAAAATGCTAACTCTGGACACCTTCTCTGTCTACCTCCTCCTTGCCTACCTTCAGACTTCTGAGCAACTGTGAAACACACACATGCATTTTTGTGTGTGTGTGTGCTGTTGTGTTTTACTTTATCTTCTTTCTCAAACTCATGTCTCCACAAGAACTATTCTTTCCAGAAACTTTTAAGTATAGAGTGTTCCATAATTGTTGTCTCTACTTCTTCATTTATCCATTGTCTCAAACCATTGCAGTCTGGTTTTTGCCCCACCATTCTACTGATTGCTCTCGCTATCATCACCAGTAAATTCCTTACCAAAACTGAGATACTTTGTGTTTTTTTTTTTTTTTTTTGTAAAATTGACTTTTTGAGGTATAATATACATAAAATAAAAGATTCTTTTTGCCTCTTTTTCTTTTGCTGAGTGGCAATGATTTTGAGATTGTCCTGGGTCTTGAATATATCAGTAGTTTGCTAATGTTTATTATGGAGTACAATTACATTGAATGGATTTACCATAGTTTGTTTTTCATTTACCATTGGTGGACATTTGGATTTTTTCCAGCTTTTGGTTGTTATGAATAAAGTTACCATGAAAATTTGTGTCTTTGGTGGACATATGCTTTCATTTTTCTTGGCTGAATATGTGGGAGAAGAATTGCTGGGTTGGATGATAAGTATGTGTCTAACTTTATAAGAACTGATAACGTATTTTCTAAAGTAACTCTTTGAGTTTGTATTTCTAGCAGTCATATATGAGAGATCTCCTAGTTCAGTTTCCTTGCAAATACTTGGTACTGCTAGTCTTTTTAATTTCAGCAATTTTTTTTTGTTGTTGTTGTTGTTGGTTTTTTTTGGTGGTACTGAGGTTTAAACCCAGGGACATTCTGTCTCTGAGCTATACCTCCAGCTGTATTTTATTTTATTTTGACATAGGGTCTTATTAGGTTGTGGACCTTACTAAGTTGATGAGGGTGGCTGTGAACCTGTGATCCTCCTGTCTCAGCCTCCTAAGTACTAGGATTACAGGCATGGGCCACCACACCTGGCTATCTCATTGTAGTTTAATTTTTATTTCCCTAATGACTAGTGATGTTGAGCATCTTTTCATGTGCTTACAAGCCAATTATTTGTATATGTTTGGTGAAATATATGCTAAAATCTTTTGTCTGCTTTTATGTGGGATTTTTGTCTCATTATTGAGTTATGAATTCTTTATGTGTTCTAGATACAATTCGTATATCAAAATGTGGCTCCCCCTCCCAGTCACATAGAGTAGATAATTCTAGATCAGTGCTTTTGTGTATGTCTATGTGTATTTATAAGTATCTTTTAAAAATGTGGTATTTTTAGACATAGGATTTATTATTTTAACTACTATAATGTATATAATACTGTGACATTAAGTACATTCACAATATATTGCAATCATCACCACTATCTAGTTGTAGAACATTTTATCACCTTAAATGGAAACCCTGTAACCATAAAGCAATCACTCCCTATCCCCCCCCCACCTCCATATCCACCCAGTGCCTGGCAACTACCAATTTGCTTTCTGTCTATTGATTTACCTATTGTAGATCTTTTATATACTTGGAATAATATAATATGTGGCTTTTTATGCCTGACTTCTTTCCCTTAGCATAATGATTTCGAGGTTCATTCATATTATAGCATGTATCAATACTTCATTCTTTTTTTCTGGTACTTGGAATTGAACCCAGTGCCTCATGAACTGAGCTACATCCCCAGATCTTTCATTTTCTTCTTCTTCTTCATCATCATCATCATCATCATCATTTTTAATTTAAGGCAAAGTTTTCGTAAGTTACCCAGGCTGTCCTTGAACTTGTGATCCTCTTGCATCAGCCTCTCAGTAGCTAGGATTACATGCATGTACCACCCAGCAGCAATAGGCTCTACCATTTATACTTACTGTATGGGCTGTATTAGGGTAGGTCCACGACAGGCTATACTGTCTAGGTTTGTGCAAGTACACTCTATGATGTTAGTGCAATGATGAAATTGCTTAACGATGTCTTTCTCAGAATGTATCCCCTCTGTTAAGTGAGACCTACCTGTGTAATGTTAAGTGAGAACGACAGAGCACTCAGTAGTGTGTATAAAGTAGAATATTTTGTATGTTTAAAGGACAGAATTAAGAATATATACTTATATTTGTAGTAAAGTTTCACAAGCAATAGAAGAGGTTATTTTGAGGGGTGTGGCTGGACACATGAGGAACAGAGCTTGAAAGGAGACTGTTCACTGTGTACCTTTTTGTATTGTTTGATATTTGAGACATTTTATTATATCGCCTATTAAAACTAATTTTTTTTTCTAAAAGGTCCTAAGGAAAATATTTCTTTTTTTCTTTTTTCTTATCAGTAAGCTAAAAAAGCTAAGTGAAGACAGTTTGACTAAGCAGCCTGAAGAAGTTTTTGATGTATTAGAAAAGCTTGGAGAAGGGTAAGTACAAAAAATATGAAAGCAGTGTTTAGATAATTATAGAACTATTACCAAACTATACTATATAAATCTTTTCACTAGAATATATTTGCTTGAATTGGATACTAATATCAATTAAATTTGGCAATTAATGGGGAATTTTAAAGATCAAACTGTATTATCTTTCAGAGAAGTAGGACGTGTGTGAATGAAAAATAAGATATCCACTGTAAAATTAATTTTAAGAAGTTTGTTAGTTTATCGTATGCTTGATTATCATTAATAAGCTTGAAGGAGTTTGACTTTGTTAGGCAAGTGACATTGGGCCACCTTTTAGTACCTTGTGGCCAGTTCTGTTTGTGAAAAGCTAAGTAGTAGGTATGAATTGAGTATCTTGATGAGGAAATCAGTATGTGTAGGCAGAGGAATAGTTAACATGGTTTCAAAATAGTAGTAGAGAAACATCACATTTTGAGCACAGAGAAAGGTAGGAAGTATTTAATGGAATGACAAAGTGTAAGAAAGCTTCCAAAATAATAAAAGGCACAAAACAGAATTAAAAGAAGTTTTTTTTTTTTTTTTCAGTACTGAGGATTGAACCCAGGGGCATTCTACCTCCAGCTTACACCCACACTCCTATTTTTTTATTCTTTATTTTTTTGAAACAGGGTCTCACTAAGTTGCAGAGAGCCTCACTAAGTAGCTGAGGCTGGCCACGAACCCGGATCCTCCAGTTTCAGCCTCCCAAGTCCTGGGATTACAACCATGTGCCACCACGTTCAGCTAAAAGCAGTTTAAATTAGCAAGAATAAGAAAAAGGAAATAGAGGGAGAAATGCAGAATAATAAGCTAAACATAAGATGGAAGAAATAAAATCAAATATATTTTCATTGAGTGTTCTCAATTAAAAGACAAATTGTTGGATAATATTTAGAATGTAGATGTATTCTATGATACCCACAGAATAAAAAGATGCAAAATGAAAAATGTAAATATAAGGATATTTCCTATAAAAATCATATAAGAAAGATAAACATGAATCAAAGCAAAAAGGAAGTAGGAATGGCAATGTTTTTTTTTTTTTTTTTTTTTTTGCGGTACTGGGGATTGAACTCAGGGGCATTCTACCTCTGAGCTATACCCCCAGCCCTAGTTTTTATTCTTTATTTTGAAACAGGGTCTCACTAAGTTGCGGAGTGCCTCACTACGTAGCTGATGCTGGCTGCGAACCCGGATCCTCCAGTCTTAGCCTCCCAAATGCTGGGATTACAAGTGTGCGCCACCACACCCGGCTGAGGAATGGCAATGTTTACAGTAGATAAATTAGTTGAATTTAAAAGGTTTGAGCTAAATAAAGAGGGATATTAGGCAATGAAACAAGACAATTATACAAAAACATTTGTGTCACACAACATGGCCAAAGAACTCAAGAAACTCACAGCTAAGGGGGGGAGGGGAATAATCCAATCAAAACGGGCAAATGATCTAAATAGACACTTCACAAAAGAAGAAATAACAAATAGCCAATAAATGTATGAGGAAATGTTCAACATCATTAGCAATTAGAGAGATGCAAATCAAAACTACCTTGAGATTTCACCTAACCCCAATTAGAATGACAGTCATCAGAAACACAAACAGTAACAAATGCTGGCGAGGATGTGGAGAAGTGGGAACCCTAATACATTGTTGGTGGGATTACAAATTAGTGCAACCACTGTGGAAAACAGTATGGAGGATCCTCAGACAAATGGGAATGAACCTACAATTGATCTAGCAATAGCACTTCTAGGTATCTACCCAAAAGAATGGAAACCAAACTATCAGACCAACACATGGGTATCTATGATTATAGCCGCACAATTCAAAATTGCCAAACTATGGAACCAGCCAAGATGTCCATTGACAGATGAATGGATTACAAAACTATGTGATATGTACACAATGGAATTTTACACAGCATTAAAGAAGAACAAAATCATGTCATTTGCAGGGAAATGGATAGAACTGGAAAACATTATGCTAAGTGAGATTAGTCAGTCGCAAAAAGTAAAAACTTGTATGCTCTCCCTAATATGCAGAAGCTAGGGGAAAAGTGGGTCATAAGAGGGACTCTATGAAGAAGGAGAAACCTCAGATGAGCAAAGAAGGTGACTTAACTGAAGGCGATGGGGAGAGGGGCTGGGAAACACCCTAATGCACATGATAAACTTTCACAAACATAGCAAAGTCAATCACTAAACTGAACTTGAGAAAGAGGGAGGGTGAGGGAGTGGGGTGGATATTGGGGAATGGTTAAATGAGAGATGTGTGCATGCATGCTTTTACCAGCTTGTACCTAACAAAGATGCATGATTACAATGCACCAATAAAAAAAAATAAATTTATGATGGAAAACCTATTGGTAATGGAAGGGGAATCTAATAAAAATATAATTATATGGGAAATTTTAACATACCTCTTTTACAATTGGATAGATACAATAGAAAAAAGAGGACACAGAGGGATTAAATGTTACCAATAAACTTGATAACATAGCTGGGTGTGGTGGCTTGTAATCCCAGTACTTTGGAGGCTGAAGCCAGAGGATCTGGGATCCGAGTTCGCAGTCAGCCTCAGGTACTTAGTGAGGCCCTCCGCAACTTAGTGAGACCCTGTTTCAAAATAAAGATAAAAAAAATAAGACTAGGGGTGTAGATCGGAGTAAGAATGCCCTTGGGTTCAATCCCCAGTACTGAAAAAAAAAAAAAAAACCAAAACTTGATAACATAATACATATGTGTACACTTACATATACATATGAAGTACTTATATGTTTATATATCTGTATTTTTGTATATATGTATATATGCAAGAATATGTCTACACATACTTCGCATTGTGTGTATATATCCACATGCATTACATGCCATTTTTGGGTTTTTTTTCATGGACATAGAAAAATTATAAATTCTAAAAACAGATTTTCCTGCATCATATTTTCTGATTGTAGTATACTAAATTAGAAATAAGTAATTACAAAATGACAAAATCTCACACTAATTCAAAATTAGGGAGGAATCTGAGGTGATCTATGGATTACAAAGGGTATTACAGATTATCTAGAAAACAATGAAAAGGAGAACATACTGTACCAATACCTAAGGAATACAGCAGAACTAATTAGGTGGAAAGCTTTAGTTTTAATTTTTTCCTTACTAATGAAGAAAGGTGAACAAAACAAAACAAAACCCAAAAAGCAAAACAATAAAAAACCCAATAGCAACAAAAAGGAACTTAGTGCTTATTTAAACAACTTAGAAAAATAATATATTGAAAGAAACTAAGAAGACAATTAAAAAAAAAGAAGTTGAAAGTAGTGAAATAACAAACTATAATTTAGGGATATACAAAAATTTTTGAACAGATCAGTAAAATAGTTAACCAACTTCTGATAATGACTAAAGAAAATAGACGCTAGGGGTGTAGTATGCATGAGGCCCTGGGCTTGATCCCCAGCACCATTAAAAAATGTAGGGCAAAAATAGAGAAGACTTGCACTAAAAAAGAAGACATAACCATTGATAGGGAATTGATTCCAAGAGTTAGGGGTGGACTATATTGCTACACTGTGACAAATAATTTGAAAATCAGAAGAAGCTAATGATTCTCTGCAACATATAAATTATGTGAATTGATCCCCAAAGAAGTTAAAACTGAAATAGACCAGTTATGACAGAGAAAATGGAAAGCTGACCAAATATTTATTAGTTAAAAAGGAACCAGGTCATAGCATCAGTATTCGCAATAGCTAAAATGTGGAAACAACCCAAATGTCCA
Organism: Graphiurus murinus; assembly: GCA_004027655.1. Taxonomy (NCBI): domain Eukaryota; kingdom Metazoa; phylum Chordata; class Mammalia; order Rodentia; family Gliridae; genus Graphiurus; species Graphiurus murinus. Next base: position 16,169 of record PVLC010008939.1, read on the forward strand.
TCAACTGATGAGTAGATAAATAAAATGTAATATATCTGTGCAGTGACATTTTGTTCATTAAAAGAAATAAAGTCAGCCGGGCGTGGTGGTGCACGCTTGTAATCCTAGCATTTGGGAGCTGAGACCGGAGGATCCGGGTTCGCAGCCAGCCTCAGCTACCTAGTGAAGCACTCTGCAACTTAGTGAGACCCTGTTTCAAAATAAAGAATAAAAAATAGGGCTGGGGGTGTAGCTCGGAGGTAGAATGCCCCTGAGTTCAATCCCCAGTACCACAAAAAAAGGAAAAAAAAAAAAGAAAAAAGTACTGATACGTGCTATAATGTGGTTGTACCTCAAAAACATTACAGTAAGTGAAAGAAGCCAGATACAAAAGGTTACAATTGTATGATTCCATTTGAATGAAGTATCCAGAATAGATAAGGCCATATGGACAGAAAGCAGGTTCCACATGTTTTGGAACTGTACAAAGATAATGGTTATAAAACCTTGTGAATATATTACATGCTACTGAATGGTATACTTTAAAATGTTCAAAAAGCAAATTTTATGTTGTGGCTGCTTTACTCCTTTCTCCTCAGAAAGGTACCAGCTTAGTTTATCCAATGTTTAAAGGACAAATAATTATAGTTATTTTTAATGAAATCAGCATAACTTTAAAATCAAAATTCAGATGTACAGAAAAAAAATGCCTCTTTAATTTAGCCTTGATTTGCTTCCCATTATGGTAACCATGCCCACCTTATCTTGGGTGGATAGATGTTGAACTTCTCTTGTCCTTGGACACCATCACTATTAAATTCAGGGAGCTCATTTCAGTGCTAGCATCTCTGTTATCTTTGTCCCGTACTATAGAGATTTCACTGATGCTGGTATCCTCTGGATCGTCTCTATAAACATAGAGTGAATTAGCAAGTTATGTATAACATATATTTATTCCAGTATCCCATTTCCTTGAGTCTGTACTCTTCTTCCTTCAGTGTATACGAGGATTGCTTGGCATTTTACTTAGAGTAGGCCACTGTTGAGTCTTAGGTTTTCGTTAACTAGCTGAGCAAACTGTTATGGGTGCAAGAGCAGAAATTTCAGACTTAGTGTGTTAACTCTAACACCCCCAACTATTAGAGCTAATACACTGAGTCTCGAGTCTCGAATTTCTCATCCATATCCATAAATTTTGTTCTCCCTGGAAATCTTAGAATCTCATTGTTTTAGTTTGTTTTCCATTGCTATAACAAAATACCTGAGACTGGTTAATGTGTAAAGAAAAGAGATTTGGGGGAATTAAAAGAGAGATAACAATAACAATAAAAAGATGTTTATTTAGCTTATAGTTTTGGAGTCCCCAAAATTCAAGACTTAGGGGCCCCATTAGTTGGGCATCTGGTGAGGGTCTCTTTGAGTAAGATACAATATAGTGAGAGTGTAGGCAATGGGAAAGATCACATGTTAAGACAGAAAGCCAGAGAGGTATTTAGAGACCCATCTTTTTTTTTTTTTCTTGTGGTACTGGGGATTAAACCCAGGGGCATCCTACCTCTGACCTACACCCCCCAGCCTGTTTTACATTATTTTTTTTTAAACAAGATTTTGCTGAGTTGCTGGGGGCTTGCTAAATTGCTGAAGCTGGCCTCAAACCTGTGATTCTCCTGTCTCAGCTTCAAGTACTGGGCTTATAGGTGTGAGCCACCACACCCTACACATTTTACTCTTTTGTAACAATTTGTTTTCTCAAGGACTAACTCACTCTGTGAGAACAGCATTAGTCTCTTCTGAGGGCTGCATTCCCATTGACCTAATTAGCTTGCACTTATTCCTGCCTCTTTAAGGCTTCCCCACCTCCCAACATTGCCACGTTGGGGATTATACTTCCAATACATGAACCCTTAGGGTCACACGCACACCATATCCAAACCATAGAACATGTTCTGTATGGGTCTACTGATAAAAATTGACAAACCTTAAAACTTTTTTGGTCTAGATGATAGCTGCTCTTGGGTTAGATTTATACTCATTCCTCTGGTATCCATGGGGATTTGAGTATAATTATGGGCCCAGAAGCAGTGAGAGGTAGAGGTGGAGTTGTCTGGAGGAGGATCTACATTCTCCTCAAAAGTGACTGCTTAAGGTGAGGTCATTGCAGAGCCTTCAGGCATTGTGAGGCTCATTTTCTCAGCTAGGAAGGTAGGGCTTTTGCTACCAAGGGAGGCTTAATAGGGTTTGGGGATGCAGAGGATTCACATTCATGTGAATACCTAGATGTCTTGATACCAGTTCCCTGGGAACCTCTCTTTACTGTTAAATGCCTTAATTTTAACATAACAGACCTGGTGGTGTTATGAAATCAGTTTGCAAAGTAGCTTCTCTCCTAAGTTTATACACATAAGCTATGTCTATAGGAATCATGTAATTTGTGTGGGTATTCAGAAGTTTTCTGGTTCTTTCAGTCTTGAACAGGGTATTTAAGCCCTGAGCTAGTTAAATATGTTCTGTAAATTTTCGTTGTAGGCAGAGACCACTGCCCATTCTATAGTCCTTGTACTCTATTTTTACCATACAGTCTATTAATACAGGTTTTGGTCAGCCAAAGCTTTGCCTGGACCCCAGGCAACTAAGGGTGATAATTTAAATGTCTGTTTTGCCACTGATTGCCAAGACTATTAGTATTCTATTTGTCACTTTATTGTCTTCAAATCTAAGAAAGAACAAAGATAAAATTCCCATCTTTGCGATTCTTTCCCTCGAAATTGCTTCCTCCACCAAAACTATATTGGTAGCAGGTAATGGTCAGGAAGAGAGAAAACCACTTTATGTACTCTGACTACAGAGAATTTAGTATAAAATTATGAGCTCAAATGAACTGAAGAAGGGCTAAGCATGCAAAGGTCATAGAAGTTGTGACAGGTTGGAGAAGCCAGCACTGAAGATCTCAGCCTGAAGTACTGAGGTATAACTTCTCTGAAGTTTTTTTGTGGAATTCTAAAGAATCTTTGAGAAGCTATCTCTGTTGCAGGAGTGCAGTGGCTATCAGAAACTTAGCAGGAAGCCTCTGTATGTCTCATCTCATGTTTGGCAATGCATTTGTTATGAATACATCTGGAGAATAATAGTTTCTTTTTAACTTTTTGCATTCAGTTTTCATGCATATTCTTCTCATTGGCACATTTTTTTTTTTACCCTGAAATCATTCAAGGAAGGAGATATTGGGAAATAGAGTTCTCAGTTTCCCTTTTTCATTTCTGAAGAGTCCTTAGAAAGGAGTGATGGTGCTTCTTAATTGACAGTTGATAGTTTACCACTAAATTGTATGTCAGCTTTGAGAAAGTATACATATATACTTCCCTTTTGAGGGAAGATGTATACACACACTCCTATCTAAAGGTGACTTTTGAGTATCAAGCTGAATTAAATTACTTCAGAGGGCCAAAAGATATGGGGGATAGGATCAAATTCATTTTGTTGAAGTAGCTGCTTTATTATTTGTCACTTTTCCACTTATTTTGAAAGACTGTTAATTTGAAAGTGCTAACCTTCTCTCCTTTCATACAACACTAAGGAGTTTTGCTAAGTTGCTGCAGGTCTTCACTGGCTTTGATTCTCATGTCTCAGCTTCCCAAGTGCTAGGATTACAAGAAAATTGGGAGTGGATCCACCATATGATCTAGCTATACCACTCCTGGGTATCTTTCCAAAGGGACTGAAATCAGAGAATTTCAGTAATATATGCATATCCATGTTCATAATAGCACAATTCACAGTAGCCAAATTATGGAACCAACCTAGATATCCATCAACAGGTGAATGGATTACAAAACTATGGGATATACATACAATGGAATTCTATTCAGCAGTAAAGAACAACAAAATAATATAATTTGCAGGAAAATGGATGGACCTGGAGAATATTATGTTAAATGAGATTAGCCAGAAGGTAGAGAGTAATGTAGAAACTAGAGTGACTTCAGATAAAAGAGGAGAAACTCCAGTGGAGCCAGGGAAGTGGTCTAGGGGAGGGTTTGGGGGAGAGGGAGGATCAATGAAGGAATCACTTTTATTGACATTACATACATATGTGAGAATACCAATTTCAGTCTCAATATCCTGTGTGGGGAAGGGAGTGAAGGGGAGGGAGGTGGGGGAAAGCCCACCAAGTGCTGTGTGCATGTATGTCACCATCACTATGATTTACATTATGATGTGAGACTATAATGCACCAGTAAAAGTATATAACAAAAAAGAAAGTGATTCTGTATAGATTCCTAATATTAGGAAGCATAACAAATATCCCATGTTTTCCAGTGGCTTGCTTTTCTATCTCTTCTGTAGAAATAATGTAGTATGAAGATCTTTGGAGTCAGAAAGTGTTTGGATTCTGGACTTGTTAGTTACTGGTAACTGTTATCTCCATTGCCTCATCTTTTAATGATGATAATAGTATTTTTTCCTCACGATCGAGAGTGATGAATTTGTGAATACATCAATTTGTTAACACCTACCATACATAGTACCTGGTATACACCAATAAGTACTCAGTAAATGTTAGTTTTTAACCTTCTTTTCCAATTCATACTGAATTGCAAATGCCTTCTTCCCTCATTGTTTTTGCTTCATGAAGCCCATGGAATTTTACTGGTAAAGTTTCAAGAGTTGGAGCAGGGACAGTTTTTGAGCAAGTGACCATTGAATTCTCTATCTGTCCTTTTACTTACTGGTGCGTGTGTGGTTTTTCTCTTGAGGTAAAGATAGAGAAAGGAACAATTGAGGAACCCTTAGATTTGTAACTCAGGGAGAACCAAATGGCTGAAGATTCCCTGCTTCTGCAACTTTGGCAGCTGTTCTTAAGTCCTCTGACTAGAGGTGGGACTTTGATATTCTGGGAATTATTTTGCTTGAGATCACTCTTGTCTCCTAACCTGAGTCTTAGGATGATTTTAATCTACTGTTCATCCTTTTAATTTACATTTATATCTTCTTAATGCTGCATTTGAGTTGACAAACCGTAAGTCTCCTTCTTTCTTTCATAAGAAAAATAGCAACTTATATATTAACTTATGCCTTCAAGTTTGTAATTGAAGCAATAAAGCTAAACTAATTCATTAACTTGTCTTTTTAGTTTTTTTGGTCTTAATTATTTTTTACTTTTTTTTTTTACCATTTAAGTAGTCTTAAGTTAGAAAACACTACAAAGACTCATAGTAGACTTTAATAGTTATGATGTTTGATGGGAAAAAAAATAACATCTTGTGTCTTTTTAGGTCTTATGGAAGTGTTTTTAAAGCAATACATAAAGAATCTGGTCAAGTTGTCGCAATTAAGCAAGTGCCGGTTGAGTCAGATCTTCAGGAAATAATCAAAGAAATTTCTATAATGCAGCAATGTGACAGGTATGAAAAGATTTTCTTTGTCTTCATTTTAATGAATTTTGTTAATAATGTATAAAAACATATGTTTTTTGTTGTTTATTTAATTTTTTCCCCTTGGCTTCCCATTAGATATGAGATTAAGTGTCCTTGGATCCTGCCACATAGTCGTGACTCAAATATTAATGAATATTTCTAGTCCCTGTCTGACAGCCCAGCTGTACTTCACATCTTCACATATAGCTTGTTTTGTGGTACTAGGGTTTGACTTTAGGGGCATTCTACCTATGAGCTACACTCCCACCCCACCCCCCCTTTGTTAATTTCTTGTTTTGAAACAAGGTCTTGTTGAGTTGCTGAGGGTCTCATTAAGTTGCTGAGGCTGGCCTTGTTCTTGAACCAGCAGTCTTCCTGTCTCAGCCTCCCAAGTACAGGCATGTACCACTGTGTCTGGCACAGCAACCAAATTTTTAATTGTTTGAGACAAACTGTTTCAATTCCTGGTGTGTTAATGGTAAGTGCTTCTAGCACTGAGCTATCTTCCTAGCTCCTACCCCCTTTTTTTTCTTTTTCTTTTCTTTTGTGGTGCTGTGGGATTCTACCTTTAAGCCACCTACTACCGCTCTGTTTTATTTTTATATTTTGAAACAGGGTATTGTTAAGTTTTTGAGGCTACCTTCAAACCTGTGATCCTCCTGCCTCAGCTTCCCAAGTACTGGGTGGGATTGTAGGTATATGCCACCATTCCTGGCTTCCTAGTCCTTTAAAAATATTTGAAACAAGGATTACCCAAGGTGCCCAGGCTAGCCTAGAACTTATAATCCATCTATTTAGTTTTCCAACAGCAAAACTGAGAATCATCTTTATTCCTTTTTTTTTTTTTTTTGATACTTCTAATGGCACTAAGTCTTGTAGATTTTCCTTCTCAAATGTCTTCACTTTTCCTCCTCCTCCTCCTCCTCCTCCTCCTCCTCCTCCTCTTCTTCCTCCTCCTTCTTCTTCTTATTATTATTATCATTTGCAGTACTGAGGTTTGAGCCCAGGGGCATTCTATCTCCGAGCTACACCCCCAGTTCTATTTTTTATTCTTTATTTTGAAACAACGTCTCACTAAGTTGCAGACAGCCTCACTAAGTAGCTGAGGCTGGGTGCAAACCTGGATCCTCTGGTCTCAGCCTCCCAAGTACTGGGATTACAAGCGTGCGTCACCAAGCTCGGCTCTCCTTCTCTTTATTCCTCTAGAAAAGGAATCATATTTTGAATTTTTAGCATCCATTACAGTGCCCAGCACTGTACTTTTTTTTGAATGAATGAATGAGTATGCTATATAGAAGGAGTGTAGGGAAGATCATTGTAGTTGATAGAACCCTAGTAACTCAGGTCCTTATTCTCATTGTGCACTTTATACTTTTAAGGAGAAAGAAGAGTAAAGAATACAGGGGGAGGGGGGAAAGTGAATAGAATTTTGGAGCTTTTCTACCATTTTATAGCAGAATGCCTTGTGCATCATGGGTACTTCTGAACTATTTGTTGAATGAAATAAACAGTGAAAGAAATATTGAGGAAATTGATTTCTGCCTTTTAGATTTCACTCTCAAATTCATATTTTATGACATGATCAAAAATTACTTAAAAGCTCTTAAATATGCCAAAGGGGCAAGTAAAAACTAAAGTAGGAAATGACAGGTACAAGCATTACATGTTAGCTACTAGTTACTAGCACTATTGTAGATGTGTTATTGAAAATTGGCATAAAATTGATTTGGAAGAAAACAGTATAAACTGACAAATTCCCACATAAGACACCTACTAAAATTTTAATCAGAAAAAAAATGAGATGCATTTTGGAAATTAAGTATTTTCTTAATCTCTTCAACTATTTGGACATTTGGCAAACTATCCTGCTTTCTATACTCTTTAAGGGAATGTTTCGTAAGCGATGTTTCAGCCTTTTTTTGTTTAATTTAGTGAATATTAAACATATGCGAATACTATATTTTGGCATAAATATAGGAGGGAGCCCATCTGCTTTATATATTGCTGAATCTTCAATGTCTGGTTCAGAGCCTGGTACAGAGTAGGCATTTAATAAATATTTGTTGAAGGTATAAATTATAGAATGGTCATGTGTAAATTATAGAGTTTTGTAGGTAAGCTAGTTTAGTATTTTCCAAATTGTACTTTGTTCTAAAGAGGTAGTATTAAAGGTCTTGCCAGTGAAGATTTGAGCAGAATGAGAAACTTTGTGAACTGCTTTTCTTTTTTTTATATATTGGGACTCATTCTGACAGTTTATTTGCGTAAAAGGCTTCAAGTGCTAAAGCATATATTTCACAGACAGAAAAAGAGACCTAGAGATTTTACATGAACTGCTTAAGATCTTGCCACTAGTTAATGACTGAGACTAGTTATTAACACATTTACTGACTCCAGGGCCAGTGTTAAAGAAAACAATATCTTTAAAAAGATCACAACAGTTCAAGGTGAAATACTCCCAAGGTATCCTAGGGATGGAGGAAAGACTTGGATAGCAACAGTTTGTAGTGTTTAAAAAATTTTTCCCGATGATTTTTCTCTCTTCTTTTTTTATACTCTTTCTGCTTTGAGTTATATAATACAGAGGAAGACTGTTAGGATAAAGTGTGTGGGGAAACTAAAGTGGAGACAGGAGTGGAAAGGTTGTGATCATTAGACATGATAAGAAGCCAAAAATTAAAGAGAGAAAAGAGAAAAGAAAAAGAGGGGGGAGAGGATAACGTTGTTATATTGGACTGGAAGTGTTAAGGAAGTAATTAATGGGCCAAGAGAAAAGGAAGGGGGAAGCACATAGCTCAGAATTACCACCTGGTTTCCAAGGCATCATATTTCACTTCTGTTTCCTGGTGTGGTCTGTAATTTCACTTGTGTCTTCCTTGTCCTTCTACCCAGTGGAATTTTCAAAGTCATAGCCACATGCTCCTATTTAACAGTGCTCAAACTATAGAGAATTGCTGGGTTCTGATTCAACCTGCAAATCCGTCTGGTGGGCATTATGACTCAATCAAAAGTTTGTGCATTGATTTATATATAACACTGAGTTGAAATTTTGAATGAGACCCTCTACCCTCTACCCCCAGCCTTTAAAGATCAATGTGTTGGTTAAAAAACAGATGTTAGAACATCTAAGTAATTATACAGTTAACTTTCTGGCTAGAATGAACAGTGTTAACTTTGGCCCTTGATAGTGCTGCACAGGATAATATTTAAATTCTAGCTTGATTATATTATCTCCTTGCATAAATTCCTTTAATGGTTACTCATTGCCTGAACTGACCTTTCTTCTTTGTTGCTAAAGTTTCCCTTGATTTCTCCCTAGCATCTACTGCTAGGTCATATATGCTGTTTAGTGAATGCTTTTTGATTGGGTTATTTAAAAAAAAGACATGAATGAAATATGAATGATTTTTTTGTGTGTGTATGTGTGGTACTGGGGATTGAACCCAGGGGCATTCTACCTCTGAACTGCACCCCCTGCCCTATTTTTTATTCTTTATTTTGAAGCAGGATTTTACTAAGTTTTGAAGGGCCTCACTAAGTAGCTGAGGCTGGCCAGGAACCCAATTTCCTCCTGTCTCAGCCTCCCAAGTACTGACTTGAATTATAAGCATGTGCCATCATGCCTGGCATGAAATATGAATGATTTCTATGCATGATATCTATGTCAGTAGAAATAGACTGAGTTAAAATTCCTGGGTCCTGAACTTTTTGAGCCTATTGGTATCTTGTGTTACTTTCAAAAATTTTTAAATGATGGCTTTGAGATTTAATGTATATTCAGGATGCAGTCAAAGGGAGGCATAGTGAATAAAGCATAGAAGAAAACTTGATTCTCAGATGTTTCATTATGAAGTTGTATGGAATATAACTTGAAACCATCTCTTGAAATTATTCTTTTTGACTGTAATCCAATCTACCAATCTCCTTTTTAAAATGTGTATTTTATTATTATTTAATTATTGTAAGACCAACAGATCAAGAGATTATTTCCATGGAAAAAAAGTTTAAAAAGATATAGTAATAATAAAAAAGATATATTATACTCACAAATCCCAGGAGAAGGAGGCAGGCCATGTCACTAGTGGCTACACAAGGAAGCACTGGGTTCTACCAGGAGGCAGAACAAAGGGAAGGGAGAACATGGGCTAGAACTTTTATTTTAGTTTCTGTGGGAAGGAGGCAGCTGGTTAAGAAGGTTAAGTAGTACTCACTAGAGATGGGCTAATTGGAATAATTTTAGTGAGCTCTGGGGCCTAGGTGCTACCCCCAGTCTCCTGGTACCTGTCCTGGGGTTATTAAGGCAGGGGAATAGTGACTAGAGCATAATTATGGAACTTTGATGTATAGGCTCTATTTTTTATTTTGAAAAATAAAACACCAAGTTTTGGAGGCTGGCCTTGAAACTATGATCCTCTTGAGTCTCAGAGTACTGGCATTAACAAGTACTGGCATTCCCGGAGTATACCACTATGCCCAACTCAAAGGTCAAAAATTTTGACAGAAAAAAATGAAAAGTTTGGTATACTACAAAGCCACAGTAATAAAAACAGCATGGTATTGGCACAGAAATAGACACATAGACAAATGGAGTAGAAGACTCAGAAACAAACCCACACACTTACAATCAGTTGATTTTTGACAAAGGAGCCAAAAACATACACTGGAAAAAACACAGCCTCTTCAACAAATAGTGTCGGCAAAACTGATTAACCATACGCAGAAAACTGGAAATAAACCCCACTTTCTTACCTTGCACAAGAGTCAATTCAAGATCAACCAAACACCTGGAAGTCAGGCCAGAGACCTTGCAGCTACTTGAAGAGGGCATAGATCTAACACTTCAACACATAGGCACAAGTGAACACTTTCTCAACAAGACCCCAAAGGCACAAGCAACTCAAAGGAAGAGCAATACATGGGATTGCATTAAACTGAAGAGCTTCTGTGCAGCAAAGGAAGCTATCAAGAACCTCAACAGAGAGTCCACAAGTGGGAAAAAATTTTTGCCAGCTACTCTTCTGATAGAGGACTAATATCTAGGATATATAGAGAACTCAAGAAACTCACAGCTAAGAAAACAACCCAATCAAAAAATGGGCAAAGGATCTAAATAGGCATTTCACAAAAGAAGAAATACAAATGGCCAATAAATGTGTGAGGAAATATTCAATGTGATTAGCAACCAGAGAGATGCAAATCAAAACTACCTTGAGATTTCACCTAACCCCAATTAGAATGACAGTCATCAAAAACACAAACAGTAACAAATGCTGGCGAGGATGTGGAGAAGTGGGAACCATAATGCATTTTTGGTAGGATTGCAGATTAGTGCAACCACTGTGGAAAACAGTATGGAGGATCCTCAGACAAATGGGAATGAACCTACCATTGGTCTAGCAATACTACTTCTGGGTATCTATCCAAAAGAATGGAAACCAAACTATCAGACCAACGCATGTGTATCTATGATTATAGCCGCACAATTCAAAATTGCCAAACTATGGAACCAGCCAAGATGTCCATCAACAGATTAATGGATTACAAAACTATGTGATATGTACACAATGGAATTTTACACAGCCATAAAGAAGAACAAAATCATGTCATCTGCAGGGAAATGGATGCAACTGAAAAACATGTTAAGTGAGATTAGTCGGTCACAAAAATTAAAAATCGTATGCTTTCTCTAATATGAGGAAGCTAGGGAAAAAGTGGGTCATAAGAGGAACTCTAGATGAAGAAGGAGAAACCTTAGATGAGCAAAGAAGGTGACTTAACTGAAGGTGATGGGGGGTGGAGGGGAAAGAAACACCCTAATGCACATGATGTACTTTCACATACATATCAAAGTCAATCACTAAACTGAACTTGAGAAGGAGGGAGGGTGAGGGAGTGGGACGGAAATTGGGGAAGGGTTAAATGAGAGATGTATGCATGTATGCTTTTACCAGTTTGTACCTAACAACGATGTATGATTACAATGCACCAGTAATAAAAATAAAAGTAAAAAGTAAAAATTACAAGTTTGGCTTTAATAAAATATTTTAATTGAGTGTTAATATTTGACTGAATGCAAAATCTTTTAGAAGATTTATATTTAAAATGTTTTAAAAGAATATATTTCCATGTGTTCCTTATGTTAAATAATCAGTCCTTTGCCAAAAAGCATTATTTTCCTTGGGAATCACTCAAAACATTTGGGCCTCCTCTAGTTTGTAATCCTGTTAAATTTCACCCATGAATTAAAGCCTAATTTTACACAGTTGGTGAACTCCAGATATATACAATTCAAAGTACAATAGAAGTTTACTTATTAAGTTTACTTATTGGAACATTATGAAATGCTGAAAATACTTTGTATTGGGATTAAGAAAAACTTTTCTTTGGGAATTAACTGAATTTAATTGTCTATTTTTCTTTAGCCCATATGTTGTAAAGTATTATGGCAGTTACTTTAAGAACACAGACCTCTGGATTGTTATGGAGTACTGTGGAGCTGGCTCTGTGTCAGACATAATTAGATTACGAAACAAAACAGTAAGTATTTTAAAATTGTTTTGCTAATCTCATTTCTAAAGATTCCTATTTTAGAAGCTGACCAGGTGATATTTTGTTACAAAGAAAATATAAGTGTGAAAAAAAGAAAAGCTTTTAATCAGTTTAAAAGAATCTAGTAGGAGGTGTGAGAACAAGCCACATACCTTTCTGTGACAGATTTAAGAACTGCACAATTATTTATTGGGACAAATTTTGGTAAGTCACTGAGAAACTACCATGGCATACTTCTTTATTTGGAATTAGCGGGTATATTTTTTATTTAATTTTATTTTTTATTTTTTGGTACTGGGGCTTGAACCCAGGGGCATTCTACCTCCAAGCTACACTCTCAGTCCTATTTTTTATTCTTTATTTTGAAATGGGGTCTCACTAAGGTGCGGAGGGCCTCACTAAGTAGCTGAGGCTGGCTATGAACCTGGATCCTCCGGTCTCAGCCTCCCAAGTACTGGGATTACAAGTGTGCGCCACCCCACCCCACTGTGTGTATATTTTTTATTTTTAAAAATATGAGCTCTATAAATTGTAGCTACAATTTTTTAAGCTTTATAATATTTATGTTAATTTCTTATTTTAATTTTTTTGTATTATGATTTATGAGTGGTAAACATTGAAGAAGTTACATGTTTTCGAATTTTTGTTTTTGGTAGTACTAAGGATTGAACCCAGGGCCATTCTACCTCTGACCTACACCCTCAGCCCTATTTTATTCTCTATTTTGAAACAGGGTCTCATTAAATTGCCGAGGGCTTCACTAAGTAGCTGAGGCTGGCTGTGAACCTGTGATCCTCCTGTCTCAGCCTCCCTAGTACTGGGATTACAAGCGTGCACCATCACATCTGGCTCAAATTTTTAAAAATAATTGAAATAAATTTTTGTATTTATTTTCCCTAAAATTGTCCAGATGTGTGGAAGTGATAGAGCTAGATAATTTGAATATATTTTTGTTTTCAAGAAGTCAATTTATAGAAATGTACTACTTAATAAAAGCATTTATGGTTATGTTTTAACCCTAACTAGAAGACCTATTTACAGAATTGTTTACTTTAAGCTACCAGTGCATCTGGGTTTTTTGGACATTTCCCAAGATCCAAAGTGACCCTTTTATCTGTTGAGTGGCTAAGAGAATAATCAGTGAAATAATTTATAATTCTGTAGAACAGTAATTTAGTTACTACATGGCATTATTATATGTTGTCAGACATTTTTCAGTAAATGCATTCGGAAAAAAAAAAACCCAAAACTTTACTACTTGAGTCAATTTGTGGTTAACCAGAATAATTTTAAAGTTTGATTGGGGAAATACATTGCAAGTTTATACTGTTAATTTTTTGTCTGTTAGAGAAAATAAAGTAAATAGGATTTTTTAAAAGGAAGTGAAAGAGAAGTTAAAATAATTTCTGTTTTGACAGAAGGGATTAAGTGATCTGTGACAATCTAATTACATATTTTAGAATTTCTTGGTGCTTAACTAGTATTTATGTAAATCAGATGATTCTTGAGTAGCAGAACAATGCTTTAATTGAAAATTATTATATTCCAGTTAGAGAAGTGTTTTAATATCATTTCATGGCTAAACTCAGTGTATTTGGTATTTAAATTACCAAGTAGGTGTATGAAGTAAAAGTGGATGAAATGGAAAAATTTAAACATCTCAATTTCATGAGTTTAAGTGCTAATGTTGCCATTTTGAGTACATAGAAAACATTTGATCCCAAGAAGTTTGTTTCTTGTTGCCAAAATTACAAACTGTGAAAATATATACTATAGTTCTTGAAGATGGATGTGGATGTGATCATAATTCTCAGGGCTTGCCTTCACCAGTTATCAGAGAAAACATTTACCTTCTCACATTCTTTGTTAGAGGACAGAGTCCATTGAGTATGTTGGGAAGTCATACATTTGGAATAATGTAATTGTTATTCTCATAGAACAGTTATCCTTGGTTTTGGGGTAGCATGGTAACAGTTTAATTTTTACACATACTAAAAGACCTAAGCCGGGCATGGTGGCACATGTTTGTGATTCCATTATGTGAGTGGCTGAGACAGGAGGATTGCAGGTTTGAGACTAGCCTTGGTAACTTAACAAGACTCTGTTTCAAAATTAAAAAAAAATAAAAAATAAAAAAAAATAGGTTTCAGGTGTATATCAGTATTAGAGCACCCCTGGGTCCAATCCCAGTACCACATTAAAAAATAAAAATAAAATAAATAAATAAAGATTCAGAGTTGCACAAGAGATAGATCAGGAGTTTTAGGTTTATTGTCTTTATGTGTTGCATTAATAACAGTTTCGGTTAGACATCAAGAACGTTAATGTCATTCCTTCCCAGAATGAGGATGTTTCTACTCATTTATTTATTATCTCAAATGATTATTGTTATTGTTAAGGTCACCAACATAAAGATATGTATCATCCCTTTTTTAAAAATGCCCAGACATTGTAAAAATTTGATCATTTAATGGGAATGTTAACTGGAACAATAATCTTGATTGCCTATATTTCAGAGGCATGTTTGTTACTGATTGGTTAGCTTTAAAAAATGTGAACAAGCTGGTTGTCGTGGTGTACGCTCGTAATTCCAGTACTTGGGAAGCTGAGACTGGAGGATCGGGGATCGGGGTTCGTGGCCAACCTCAGCTACTTAGTGAGGCCCTCCGCAACTTAGTGAGACCTTGTTTCAAAATAAAGAATAAAAAATAGTACTGGGGGTGTAGCTTGGAGGTAGAATGCCCCCGAGTTCAATCCCCAGTACCGCCAAAAAAAAAAAAAAAAAGAAAAAAAATTAGTGACACAGTTGTCATGTATCTGTTAACCAGGTGCAAAACTCATTCTAATAGTTGTTTTCATGGTCATTAAACAATATCTTCCTAAAAATATGGCAATAGTTTTTATTTTAGGCTTTATCTGCTCTTTTACTTTTTAAAATATGCTTTGTTGTTTCTTTTGTGTATATACGTTAAATAGCACAAGGGATTTTTATAGTTTTATATTGTTTATATTTATTCATGTACTTATTCATTTTATTAATCTTTATTCCTTTCTACATTTCCAAGTTGCCTAAGAACATTCATATTTCTTCTTTTTTTTTTAGTACTGAGAATTGAACCCAGAGGCATTCTACTTACAAGTTATACCCCTAGCCTTATTTTTTTATTTCTTATTTGGAAACAGGATCTCACTAAATTATAGAAAGTCTGGCTAAGTTGCCTAGGCTGGCTTTGAACCTGTGATCCTCCTGTCTTAGCCTCCCAAGTACTAGGATTACAAGCATGCGGCCAGCTTTCACTTTACTTCTGAACCATATATTTGCTGGATAAAGAATTCTAGGTTTCTTTTAGCATTTGAAGATAATGATTTCAAAGTCTCTCGTTTCCATTGTCTCTACTGATACATTTTACTGTTGTTTCTTTGAATGTAGTCTGTAATTTTACTTTTAATTGCTTGTAAGATTTTTACCTTTGATTTTCAGAAGCTTTATTTTGATGTGTTTAGTTGTGGTTTTCTTTTGTGTTTGCGTTGGGGGGGGTGGTGGATTGAACCCAGGGACATTTTATTTTCAAGCTATACCCCCAGCCCTATTTTATTTTTCATTTTGAAACATAGTTTCACAAAATTGTTGAGGCTGGCATTGAACCTACTGTCCTGTTTCAGCCTCCCAAGTACTGGTATTACAGGTATGTGTCACCATGCCCAGTTTAGTTGTGGTTTTCTTGGTATTAATCCCTTGTTGGGTTCTCGTTGCACTTTATTTCTGCAACTTGATATTTGTCATCAGTTTTGGAAAATTTCATCATTATCATTTTCAATAGTGTTTTTAGCTCATTTTTCTTTCTTATTTTGGGATTCCAACTGCATATATTTTAGTTTAATTTTTCCTGTCTTTCTGTACCTTTTTATTTTCCATCTTTTTTTTTTTCAGGCATCATTTTCCTCTGATATATCTTCAGTATACTAGTTCTCACTTTGCCTCTGTCTAATCTGATTTTAAATCATCCATTACATTTTAAATTTTAGTTACTGAGTTTTTAGATTCTATAATTTATATTTGATTCTTTTAAAAGATCTCCAGCTCCTTGCAGAAATTTGAAATTTTGTCTTTTATTTCATAGAACATGGTTATTATAGTCTAATTTTGTCTGATAACGTCATTATCTCAATCTCCTATGGGTCTGTTTCTATTATTTATTGTTTCTCTTGTTTTTTTTTTTTTTTTTTTAAAGAGTGCTAGACATTACATCATTGCATCTAAAAAAAAGAAAAATAGCAGGGATTATTTGAAGTTCTAAATGATGATGTCTTCTACCAAAGGTTTTTGTCTGCTTCTCCTAGGTGGCTAGAATTTGCAATTCTAGATCACCTTAATTCAGTCAGCATTAGAGATAATTTGAATCTGGACTTTTATCTTCCATGGTGTCTAGAGTATACTTCTTTAATATTCTAGTGTTTCTCAATTTTTTGGTAGATTTTGGTCCCCCGTTTTTGTCCTTTTTGTCTTACAAGTCATTCAAAAGCTTGTTTTGCTTCTTAACCTTGTCTCTATTTCATAATTTACAGATGCCTCTTGAGAAAAGTGGCCCTTATTGTTGGGCCACTTTTACCTCTTTGGTTTTCTTCTTTTCTCACATCTTGACTCCACACAAGAGACACTGCTTTTGTATCTTGATAAGTATTCAAATAGATATCTAAATATATTTTGTCCAGACATTATATTTATTTCAGCAGAGAGTGGTCTGAATTATGTAGTGTACAAATACCAGAAGTAGAACTCTTTTTTAAAAGTTTTTAACAGTTAGGTCTTTAGTCTAGCTGGAATGTACTTTTCTGAGAGAGGAAGTGGTCTGTTTTTATTTTTAAAAATTTTTTAAATTGGTGCATTGTAATCATACGTCTTTGATAGGTACAAGCTGGTAAAGGCATACATGCGCACATTTCTCATTTAACCCTTCCCCAATTCCCGCCCCACTCCCTTGCCCTCCCTTCTTCTCAAGTTCAGTTTAGTGATTGACTTCGGTATGTTTGTGAAAGTACATCATGTGCATCATGTGTTACTATTCAAATAGATATCTAAATATCTATTATAGGGTGTTCCCCCCTTCCCTATCACCTTCAGTTAAGTCACCTTCTTTGCTCATCTAAGGTTTCTCCTTCTTCGTCTGGAGTTCCTCATATGTCCCACTGTCTCCCTAGCTTCTGCATATTAGGGAGAGCACCATCCATTTCCCTGCAAATGACATTTTTTTTTATGGCTGAGTAAATTCCAGGGGCATTCTACCTCTAAGCTA
Organism: Graphiurus murinus; assembly: GCA_004027655.1. Taxonomy (NCBI): domain Eukaryota; kingdom Metazoa; phylum Chordata; class Mammalia; order Rodentia; family Gliridae; genus Graphiurus; species Graphiurus murinus. The sequence continues at coordinate 33,405 of PVLC010008939.1, forward strand.
CACCCCAGTCCTATTTTTTATTCTTTATTTTGAAACAGGGTCTCACTAAGTTGTGGAGGGCCTCACTAAATAGCTGAAGCTGGCCACAAACCTGGATCCTCCGGTCTCAGCCTCCCAAGTGCTGGGATTATAAACGTGCGCCACCATGCCTGGCTCTTTATTTTCTTTCTGTGTAGAAATCTAATTGTCATAATGCAATTAGTTCCTTTGCAGCTGATTTATAAGCTTATTCTACTAAGGATCCATATGTACATGGCTCTCTTTATTTGGTCTCTCTGTTCTAGCTATTCTATTGATTTATTTGTCTGCCTTTGCAATAGAAGCATGCTTTTAATTATGTGGTGTGTTTGATATCTGGGATGCGAGTTCTTGTCTCTTTTTCTTGACCTTCCATATGACTTTTAGACCATCTTGTCAAGTTCCACTGGGTTTCTAATTAGAATTACACTTAACTTATAGATTAATTTGGATTGGTGGTTATTTTTGCCATTCATCGTCATAGAATATGTTAATATTCAGTTTTCCTTTTATGTCTGTAAATGCCTTTGTAAATCTCCTTGAAAATCTTAGACATTTTATTTTTCTTTGTGGTACTGGGCGTGGAACCCAGGGGCCTTCTGCAATCCAGGCTATACCCCCAGCCTTATTTTATTTTTTTTGTTTGGAAACAGGATCTCACTAAGTTGCTGAGGTTGACTTCAAACCTGCCATCTTCCTGTCTCAGCTTCCCAAGTATTGGGATTACAGGCATGCACCATTATATCCGGCCTGACGTTTTTAAATTTGATTTGTTTCTAGGTACTTTGTCATTTTTACTGCTATCATAAATGTTATCTTTTTTGTTATTATATTTTTAGTTGGCTAATGATGGTATATAATAAATATTCTTGTTATTCATTACTGTAACCTTAGTCTACTTTGCTGTTGGTTCTACTCTGACTCTGTTGCTTGATTGTTTTTTACCAGTTAGTCATTTGCTTGTGTATTTTCTATTCGAGCACTCTTCTTTTAATCTAATCAGTAAGGTCCTATTTAACTTTTTTGTATTGGTTCTTGCCAGTGCCCTTATTCTTCCTCTAAATCTTTTTAATCATTTTAATCTTGTCCCTGAAGTCTGTGTTCTGTATTTGGGATCTGTTCCTTGGTGTGGACTGGTTTGACAATTGTCAGATTCTGGTTTGTTTGCCCAGATTTTCTTTTATGCTGTCATGTGGATCTGTATAATAGTCTTTGAAATGACTTCTTTGGTGATTATATTCATGAAAGTGGATTCATGTGTGGTTTCTGGGTGTAAAACCGTATTAACAACTTTAACTTTTATAAATCTAAAGAATGCACAAACACAGTCATTGAAATTCTGATTTTTGTGGTTATCTTAAAATTGTGAATGAAAACAATGAAGTTCTTGTTGAGAACATGATCCGATAGGTGCTCAGATTTGATGAACATTGCACTGATGCAGCATAGTCCTACTTAGGCTTGAAATCTTAAGTTTAGTTTGTTTGATTTTATAAGTCTGCACATCATAGCTGCTTTAATAGTAAATTTCTCAGATGAATGGATTAGGTCACATTGGTTTATTAGAAACTTTTTAAAAAAAATCTTGACTGACTGTTATAACTTATATATACCAAGTCACATAGAGAAGAAACAAAATTAGTTGATGGTTTAGAAAGTTGATAATGCTTGTTAGATTTTTAATTTAAGAGCAATGACTCTTAGATTACCACCTAAGTAACATTTTTTTTGTGTGTGTGAAATTGTGCTTATCTTTGAAGGAAATCTCTATAGGAAACAGAATTCTTGATTTTAAATTATCAGCAGCTATTTATTTTTGATCAGATGCTTCCTTATTTTAATATTAAAAGCACAAGGAAAAAATTGATTAAGTTATGTCTTTTGAAGAATATTTAAATTCATTTTTTTCTCCCTATGATACTGTGGATTGAACCCAGCGATATTCTACCTCTGAACTACACCCTCAATCTTATTTTTCTATTTTCACTTTGAAACAGGGTCCCACTAGCTTGATGAGAGTCTCACTACCTGCTGAGGTTGTCCTCGAACCTGCAATCCTCCTGTCTCATTCTCCCAAGTACTGGGATTACAAGCGTGTGCCACCACACCTGGCTTAAATTCAATTTTTTTTTTTCTTGCGGTACTGGGGATTGAACTCAGGGGCATTCCACCTCTGAGCTACATCTCTATTCCTATTTTTTATTCTTTATTTTGAAATAGGGTCTCACTAAGTTGCGGAGAGCCTCCCTAAGTAGCTGAAGCTGGCTGCTAACTCGGATCCTCCTGTCTCAGCCTCCAAGTACTAGGATTACAAGCGTGTGCCACCACGCCCAACTCTTAAGTTCAGTTTTTTTAGACAAAATATAAACAGTTTGTATTTCACCTTCTACCCATAAATTATAATGTCACTATTTTATTATGCAGTGTAGACTCCAGCTTCACTATAAAAATTGGCTCCTAGAATAAAAACTGGATTCATATTTTGGTGTTTGTGTGTCTGCTTTTACCTCATCCTCTTCCCTACTTTGAGTGTTTCTCTCACTTTCCTTCTTAGTGAATTTGCATTTATAATTGGCCTGGCTTAAAATGTTATCTCCTATGTGCAACTTCCCTTGTTTTCCCAGGTAGTTTGTTGCCTATACAGTAATTAATTGATTAATTAACTGGGTAGGTTTTATGGCGTATTTGTTCTTACATAGATAGCACAGTAAGTGTTAACTGTCCTTGTTATAATTTTTACTGCTATTTTGCATATTCGCACTACTAGGCATGCTGAGCATCTTTTCATATTTGTATTGCCTATTGTGTTTCCTTTGTGTGCCTATCCTTTGCCTTTTGTTGTTGACCTCTTTTGATCAGTTTGCAGGACTTGCTTGACAGTTTGCTAATAGTTCTGAGTACTTCACATATCATTTTAAAAGTTGTAAAATGAAGTACCTAATTGTTAGCATAGATATTAAAGAAGGAGCATCAAAATTTTACGTGTACTTTTTCTTTGGAAAACATCTAGAAAAGATAAGGACATAGAATTAAGTTTGGGGGCTAATTGTGCACATACCAATGATTATAACTGAGATTGAATAGTAAAGGGTAGGGATTGTGTCCTAAGTGCTGATGCTCGACATGGCATAGATCAGAGAATTGGCCTGTGGTACTAGAATTTGCATGAAAGGTAAACTGCATTATATTCCAGTGGGTGCCTAAAGTTTCTGACTCCTGGTTATATTATACGTAAAAATCTATTTAGTTAGTTCTCATTTAATCTTTTTGGTTTGTAAGTATATGGAGGAATCTGTAAGGTAATATATGTGACTTAAATTCCTGATTTCTGTGATTAGATTCACAAGTACAGCTCCAATCGTGGTTTTATATGCATTTAGTAGCCGATTTTTTCATAGTATTTTAATCCATTTTTTAAGTTTGGTGAAACCTTTTCGTAGGTAATCTAGCCGTATTATTCTACTCTTGAAAATCAGATTTAATTAGCTTTTGGAATTTGGGAGAAGAGTAGTTGTGGTTGCCTTTCTTGGGATTTTCAATATATTCATCTTGGAAATATTCCAAGTGCCTAGAATAACTATTGTCACCTTAGTAAGTCTTTGATAAATGTTTGTTGAATTGAAACAGTATTTATTCCTTAGCTACTTATTCTATGAACATAAAGTGATCCTCCTGATATCTTCAGTGTTATGTATGTTTTTTGGATAAGTTGTAATTTCATAACTACTACTATTTGGTATTACTAATGTGGATTATTGAACAGATGGCCACATACCAAACACCATTAAAAAGTCAGCTTGTTATTAAACTTGGTATGTGTGAAATCTCAGGATATGTTGTTGCATTAGTTTCCTGATTTTTACATCAGTTTTGTAATGTTTGTTTAATTTTTTGCTTATCTTCAAAAATGTTTACTTTGATAACTGTAACTATAGGCCTTCTTTGTCTCATGAAAAGAAAGCTGCATTTTTGTTATTGTAAGTTAATGTAAAGCATTATTTTTTGAGCAGCAAAATGTTTTTGCACTAAAAAGAAAAAAAAGGTCAGTATATTTATGGGATTACTATTTGACTCTTTCCTTGCAAGGAAATTAAAAAAAAAAAACATCAACACCAATTTATATTACATCAAATGCCAGTTAATGTCTCTAAACATTTATTCATTTCAAATAATATTTACTGCAAAGGAGCAATGTACAACTCTGTGAAATTGAAGCTTTTAAGAGATAGGTTATATTTTTGATTAGAGGCTTTCAAAATGATCTTTACATAATTGTAAAGCTATGCCTTGACATATGGAAGAAATAGAGTTGTGTCTTAGATGTTTATTGTATACTTGGAAACATTCTAAGAAATTGCCTAAGGTTATTCTTTCCCATTTAGGCTCACTTTTTGATTTGGCCACTTGTTTTAACTCAGCCTAGTATGATAGAAATAGCACGAATCCAGTCTTTCAGCACTGTGGATTTTAGTTTTAGTTTTCTACAAACTAGATTTATAATTTGGAAAAATCATTTAACCGACAAGGATTTTAGTTTCCTCATCTGTTAAGTAATAAATAGCTAGGTTCAGTGTACCTCACTGGAGATACAAACAACACTAATAAATATTGTTGTTTTTGTATGGTTTTTACTAGATGAGGTAATATGTATATAATAAGCTAATTTCACAGAGTTAGAGCCCCCCCCCGAAAAAAAAGAGCCATAGTTCAGAGAAAGAGAAGCTCACTTAGCAGATTCTTGAAAGAGTAAGAGTCAAATATAATCTTCCAAAGGGTTGTGTGTGTGTGTGTGTGTGTGTGTGTGTGTGTGTGTGTGTGTGTTCACTGTTAATCTTCAGCTTTGGACAGTGCTTGCCACATAGGATGCTCAGTAAATATTTGAAGGATTGATTGAGTAAATAAATGAATCAGAGAAGGGAGGACAAAGGACATTTTAGAAGAAGAAACAAGGATTATATTTCCATCTCTAAAAGCCCAATGTCATACCCTTAAGTCACCAAAAGAGAATGTTTCCAGCATCTGGTTTAAATGGATTTACTTTTCTCATACTTCATCAATTGCTCAAAATTGTTGCCATATTTTAGGTTGATGGATCTATGTTAGGATCATGTTGTTGTTATGTAATTTTTTGTTTTTCTTGGAGTTTTTCCTACTTTTTTTCATGTTGTGAAAAGCAACACGTATCATCCTTATTTTGCTAATATCTTCTAGCTTCCTACTTATTTTATCTATTTCTTCAAATGTATGTGTTACTTCTTTGAGAAGACATTCCTTAGCACATCTTATTTTCTTGTTCTAATATAGACTCATTGCTTTTTAGGTCTGCTGTACAGCTGCATCCTTGGAATTTCTTTTCACTGGATCCCTGGGTTAGTGCCACCATTTCCTTATATATTTCCTGTTTCCTTGGTTTTTTCATCTTTGTTTTGTATTCTTCCTAAATTATCCTTATCATACAAGAATAGGAGTGCAATTATTTGAATCCTTGCATATTTGAAAATGTCTTTAATTTGCTTTTGTATTTGGTTGATAGTCTTGCAGAATTTTAATTAATTATAATTTTCTCTCAGAGACTTGAGACTTTCCTCCAGTATCTTCTAGCATTCAGTATTACTAATGTGATAGATAATGCTTATCAGAGTCTTATTTAGTTGTAAGTTCTCTCATCCTCTGGAAGTGTTTGGACTTTTCTTTTTATCTTGATGTTTTGAATATTTCTCATAGAATAAGATATTTCACAAGGATATGCCCAGGTGTGAGTCCTTTTTATTAGTTATCCTCAACATTCAGTAGTTTCTTTTAGTATAAATACTTGGCTTCCCTCAGCTTTGGAAAAAATTCTATAATAATTTCCACTTCTTTTTCCTTCACTGGATGGTTTGCTCCCGTGTGTGTGTGTGTGTGTGTGTGTGTGTGTGTGTGTGTATTTGTGTGTATATATAATTTGTATAGATACTTTTTTTGCCTCTTTTTGACTTTTTTGAGGGTGAGGTGGGAGTAGTTTATTCTACTTTATTCTCTGACTTTTTAGCTGAATTGATTTTAGCAGTTATAGTTCAGTTTACAAGAACTCTTTCTTTTTTGACTATTCCTTTCTCCTAAGTAATGCTGATATATGGATGCAAAAACTTTAAAAATTGCTCTAATAATAGGATTCTAAAGAAGTTATTTGTAGTTTCCGGACTCATCTCAGTTTCTTCTAGGGTTATTATTTCATTGTTTTGTTTATCCTGGTCTTGCCCCTGGGACATTTAGGCTTACTCGCTCTAACTGGGAGCATTGGGACAAATCTTTTTGACTGACAGGCATAATGTGAGGGTGAATGGCTTGGAGCTTGCTTTCAGAGGAAAGGGCCCCAAAAGGCTATTTATTCAGTTTCTTTAGAGAACCCCTCTTTGTTTTGTTTTGCTTTGTTCTGAGAAGTAATGCTAGAATGTAATAATCTGCATGTACTTGGGAATAGGGGCAGACTGGGGACTGGAGCCAATTCCTGTTTTATTTTCTTCTTTTCAGCTTCCGTCTTTCCATCCCTTTTCTGCTTTGTACCCTCAGACTCTATGGTTCTAAACTTGGAGTTCCTCTGGAATTTACTTGATACATTACTCCTTTTGTTCCAGACCCCTTCTTTGCCTGCACTTGACTAATATTCTCTCCATAGAAATGTTCCTAAATTTGCTAGACTTTTCTGTGCTGCTACTTTTGTTATTTATTTTGTTTTAAGGAAATCTCTATCAGTTTGTTGGGATTTCAGAGGAGAGACAAATTACTAAAAAAACTTAACTATAAATTCATGAGTTCTTGTACTTGAATCAATATTATTTTTTCTTTACCACCAAATGCCTTACGTAGATTATATATATTCATAGGGGTTTAAATTAGTACAACTGCTTTGAGAAGTAGTTTGATAATCTCTGCTAGTTGATTATGTATGTACTCTATGGTCCATCTGATGATTCTTTTCCTTCTTAGGTACCTTTGAGAAGTCTCAGCACAATTGTACAGTGTCACCTGTACAAGAATGTTGTCAAAGCAGAAAATTAGAAGCAAGTTTAAATATTGATCAGAATTGTTTCTTGGACTAGAAAATTGCCATGGATTTTTAGTCTCCATAGTTTGTAGGTCTTTGGTAAAGCCAAGCCCTGAGTGTGGTACTCTGGTTAAAACCTTTCAGAGTACCCAGCTGTACACATGAGGATTACATTAACACATCAAGTAGATTTTGTGTCTTAAAACTTATATAAACATTCACTTTGTTATATTAGAGAACTTTTAATATCTACCTTTACCAGGATGAGATCTATTTCTGTGATACTCGGTGGACATTGGGGAATGGAGAATCATGAAGAGGAAATTACGGATTTAAGAGAGCAGCTTTTAAGTGACATGTTTTTTTCCTGAAGGCTGGTGGTATACTTTTTATTTTGTCATGGAAATAACTGGAAAGTCCCATTTTCTGTTGACTGCCACAACTTTTAGAAGTGTAAAGATACATTAACATAATTCTGCTTGGTAAATTCTAATAGTTTTAGAATAGTTATGTTTATTTCAATGCTAGGGTCAAGCATTTGGTGATTATTATAAGAACAGTACTTACATAGGACTTGTTATATGCCACGTATTTTTAAACACATTATTACATTAAATTATTACATTTAATCCTCGTATGAGGATTTAACACTTCTGAGGTAAGAATTATTATTGATCCATTTTCCAGATGAAAAAGAGTATCAAAGAGAAGTAAACTAGATTATGGAAATAAAGCATTGAAACTGTACTTAACTGCCACCATTGAACTGTAATTGTTAACATAAACTCTGGAGCCAGAATGACTGGGTTTGAATGTTGCCTTGACTACATACTAACTGTGAACTTGGGTAAATTTTTAAACTTCTTTGTGACTTAAATGGCATTAAATGGGAGAAGACCACCCTACTTCATTGAGTTCTTTTGAAGATTACTTGTGTATATATAGTGTCAGCACAAGGCTTAGCACATAAAAAGCCCTATATGTACTTGATGTTGATATTGTCACTATCATCCTGTCATCTCACCTAGATAGATGGAAAGTGTCTACACAGTGTGAGCATTATCTTTCAGATGTGTTTGGGTAAAATAATATAGAGGACTATGGAACCAAGGACAGAATGCTAGCATTCATCATTGGAAGGAAGTATATACTCCATGAAATAGAGCTTATATTTTTTGTACAGTAAAAGTTTCTTTAATAGAATCAGGTAATGACTGTTCAAAATATACTAGGGTATTTTAACCTTTGTGCTCTTAGAATTAATGCCTTGGCTGTAATAGCCTTTATATTAAACATTTGATTTCTGTTACTAATATATATATATTTATATAATGCCTCAATGTTAATTATGTGCTTCTTCAGACAGGCTGTTTTCTTGGTGAAGGTACACCAAATACTTACTATTGATTATTAAGATTTATTTGACTTGATATTATATCATTGCTAATAATAGACATCTTTTTTGATCTCTGTGGATATCTCTTCTGTAATGTGCTTTCTTGAGGTTTATATTTGCCTCTGTGTTACTGAACTAATTCATCTTCGACTTTCCTAATCACTCTGTTGTATGTTCTCCCTTTGTGTAATAGATACTGCTTCATCCTGGATTTACAACTTCTTATATATTAAGTGATTTTTTGTTGTCTTCTGATCTCTTTTTCAGGAATCTTTTCATGTGGGAAAGGATTTTAAAATGACTACCCACTGACCATTTTCACAGTAGAGTATCAATTCTCTTTTCTCTGTAGATCAAGGGATTATAAGCAGCATGTATATGTGTATATTTACATATGGTGTAAGTAGTGAAAGCTTTCATTTTGAATCACTAGTTGTGGGACTTTGTGATAGATTATTAATCGTTTTTTCCCCTGCCAGACATGTGCAATCCAGATTTCATGAAAGACAACCTCTCTCTGCCCTCTTGTATATAATAATGGTTAAAATATTCTAGTTATATATCCTAATGCATGTACTTTGTGTTGAACAGAAGATTAGTGTTTTTCTGGAAGAATCCCGTAACTTTTTTATTGTTTAAAATCTTGGATATTTTATACTCTCAACTTTCCTCTTTTGGGTGGGATGAAAGAGACTGGTAAGGGGAAGAAGAGAGTTACTGATCTTCTTTGCTGTTTTTCCTGGTGTTTTCTTCATCTTAAATACTTGAGAGCCCTATTAAATTGTATTCTTTTTCCTCAGTGAGAGGAAAAGAAATTTTGGTTATGAAGAAGTTGGAATTTGAGACTTGATGGATGTTCAGATAAAATCTTATATGTAAGCTTATATATGACTTTGCAGATTTAAGTATTACAGAGATTGCTACATATTCCTCAAGTTTCTCTAAACCATTTACTTTTTCAGAAGAAGTTTTGATAACCATTGGGTGTGGTTATATCATGTATTTTGTAAACACGAATGGAAGCTGAAACATTCGAGGAGTTCTGGGAAATGAAGTCTAATAATATTAATCCAATATTAATGCAACTTGACCTAACCATGTATTAGCTGGGAGAGGGTGTACTAGGAAAATGAAAGCAAAAAGGAGACTTTTTTTTTTTGAAGTGCTCGTGTTCCTTTTGTTTGGGAGCAGAGAATAGAAGCCCGTTCAGAGATTGCATACTCATATATGTAGAATAACCTCTAATGTTTCTGGAGTTAGGAGCATATGCTTTGTACAAACTTCTTTTTCTAGGAACTTCCCCCTCTTTGGTATTAGCTTCTAGTTTATTGCATCAATTTCAACTCTTGGTTGCAAGTTACAAAGACCTGGCCTAAACTTTTGAATAAAGCCAAAAAGGGAATTTATTTACTAAATAACCCAAACTCTTCACGGTTGGTTTTGTGCATGCCTTGATTCAGGGATGCAGGATTTACTTGGATTTGTCTCTTTGTTCAGATACATCCTTAGTTGATTCTACTTTCACCCAGACCACCTCCTTACAGCCATAAGATGGCTGCTAGAAGTTTCCTAGGTTATTTCTAGTTGAAATCCAGCAGAAAAGAATGACAGTCTTGTGCTTCATTGCTTTAGAATGGGTCATGTGCTTTTTTCTGAGCAAATCATTGTGGCCGTTAGAATACGAGGTAGTAATTGGCTTAGATCTAGGTCACATGTACAACCTAGAGCCAGGATGAAGTTGGCTACTAGAAATACATGGTTTGAGGATAGGGAAGTAGTGATCTTCTAGAAGGAAATCACAGTATTGCTGGCAGGAGAAGGGTGAATGAGTGCTAGACTGGCCAAAAGGAACATATATTTCTAGAGATATATAATAAACCTAAAAAATATATCAGAAATGAAAACAACAACAAAAACAACTAAAAAAAAAATCCCTCTAAAATAGCTCCTGAAGTGACTGTTAAACTTTGGAAATGTCATCTGGTGATATTGAGTATGAAAGCTGTTGAGCCCCCAACTCTTTTCTTCCTTCATAATAAGGAACAATAAGGTTGATGCCCCTCAAGGAACCCATTCCTGCTATGTCAGCAGTAAATATTTGCTATAAGATTTCTCCTGAAAAGTCTACTCATCAGTATTAAAGACCATGGTTTTCTTTAGACTAGAATAGATTCACCCTGTTGCTTTTTCTGGGTCCCTGGCGCCTTCTCTGATAACCGTTTATTACTCTGAGGAGGTATATTCAGTGCTATACTGGAATTGTCTAATGAATCCTTTTGTGTAGAAAGTGATAACTTTGTTCTCTTTATTTGGTATCTTCCATGGAGTGAGATTGAATTCTGTGTATTCTTCACACTTGCTTCTTAAAGTTCCAAGCCACAGTATAAAAAACTGGAAATATATAATAATGGAAACTCATGACTATGCACTGTATGATTAGACTATTAGAATTTTTCATAGCAATCATGTGCCACCATGTCTTAATCTCTGATTAAATACATCATACACATCACGCTTCATTAGCCTTTTTGAAATGTTTTGATTGGATTTTAAACACTTATGATTTTCCACATTACAATATAGTCCCCTGAATAGACTATCCCTTCTACCATAACTAAGTAAATTAAGCTTATAAAAGTATTTCCTTGGCTTCCCTTACTGGGAAGTTGCCCAGTTTTCACCTTTGTTGCTATTCTTCTTGGCATTTCTCCCAGTTCTATTTCCCTTTCATTAGTCAGGTCTTCACACACTTTATATTATACATCCCCTCCATGCCTACTGCCTGCCATTCCAGATCTACAGTGAGCCATCTCTCCCTGTTACAAACCTGACCTACAGCACACTGTAATAGTGGTCATTTGGAGTGATGTGGTTTAGTGGAAGGACCCTTTGGGTGTGGAGACAGAAGACCAAACTCCAATACCTAGGTTGTTACTTTCTAGCTCCGTGACCCTGGGCACATTGTGTAACTCCTGTAAACTTTAGATTTCTAATCCTCAAATGGATCTAATATCATATTACTTGCCTTACCTACATCAGTGTTTTCTTGTGAGGCACAAAGGAGATGAATGTCAGCTTTCTGTAATCTGTAAAGTTCCATAAAAATGTAAATTCTAAAATTTCTAATTTATTATTGCTAAGGCAAAATTTCTAAAAGTGATAGTTTAATTTTTAATTACTAATGATTTAAGAATTTTATCATATTTATTGAAATAATGGATCTTCTCCAGCATTAGAAAAACATATTAAAGATCATTTTGTTTCATTCAGTAGTCTTGCTTAATCTTAGGGAATCAAAATGTACATAAGTTAATTTTCCGGAAAATGGAATTTTAGTTTCTTGAATGGGAAATCTTAAACTTTAATAATGTTTGATGGATAGCTTTTAAAATTGTCTTGCACAATTATCTGTACTTTTAACCTGTGTTTAAATTTCCCCATTCATACTTTTTTTGTGGTACTGGGGCTTGAACCCAGGGGCATTTTACCTCCGAGCTACCCCCCCAGTCCTATTTTTTATTCTTCATTTTTGAAACAGGATCTCATTAACTTGTAGAGAGCCTCACTAAGTTGCTGAGTGCTAGCCTAGAACCCGGATCCTCCGGTCTCAGCTTTACAAGTACTGGGATTACAAACGTGGGCCACTATGCCCGGCCCCATTCATACCTTTTAATTGTACAAATTAAGAAAAAATAAACATGAGAACATTATAAAAAAATTCAAATAGTACCAGAGTATAAAAAAGAGAGTTAATGTCACCATGCCCATCTCTCAAGTTTACTTTCTTAAGGGTCATGTCAGTTAATTCTTTGCAGATTTTTTTCTGCCCATAAGTACATATATCTTGTTTTATGCAAAGGATTCATAGTTCATGGGGCAGTTCTGTATCTTGCCTTTTTCTAGATTTCTGATACATTTTATATATATTTTTATATAAGTACATATAGGTTTTATGTACATATAACTGAGCAAATTATTTTAGTCTCTAGATAAAGTGAATTCCAACTTTTTTTAAAAATAAAGTTGCAGAAACTTTTGTACATATGTATCAGCATATTTATGTTGGTATAGTTTTTGGATACATTCTTAGAAATAGAATTATTGAATCAAAGGACATGTTCATTTTTAATAACAGTTTTCTTGTGAGGACTGTAAGGGTGTTACTTTATTATTATTTTAGGTGTAAGACATTTTCAGTTGTGGAAAAGACACAGACTCTAATATTGAATACCTAAGTTATGGAAGAGATAAGGATTTTGTTTTTGGTGCCTTCCTGTGTCTCTAATTGGTGCCTTCCTGTGTCTCTAATTTCCTTTTTCTTTTTCTAATTTTGCTTAAAGTGTTTATTATTCATTCTACCACAGAAATCTCCCTTGGAATTTTAAGCAGTAGCTTTTATTATAGCTACTCCTACTGTTATTATTCATTGTTATTATATTCTCCTCTTTAGTTTTTCTACTTCTAGGTTCTGGTTTTGAATTTACTGTCAGAGTTTTCTTTTTAAAGTTCAGATGTAGTCATGTTATTTTTCTGCTTGAGAATTTATAGGTGTATAAAGCAATTTGTCCCTGGCCTGACCTACCATTTTGTACTGTTTTCCTATACACATTACATTCAAACACAGAAAGCCACTCACTAGTATGGACTTCATATGTTTTTCTGCTCATTGCGTTTTCACATAATGATATTTTCTTCCTTCTTTGGTCACCTGATTACCTTTGCTCATTAAGAGTCAGCTCAAAAGTTATCATCTCTTTTGTGAAACCTTCCCCGAGTGGGGAGAATGGTGAGGTAAGATGGTCTAGGCTGGCAGGAACTGTACCATTCAAGGCCTTGAAGGCTATAGTAGATGAGTTAGATTTTACTTAAAGAGCATGATTAGCATCAGAATCAGTGCTACTATCCTAGAGTGCTTCTGTAGCTCATCTTCTTTTTACAGGCATAATTAGTGTTGTAATGATTTGTTCCTTTCCTGTCCCACAAACTTTTGAGCATCATGAAGACAGGAAGAGTGTAACAAGCTTTCAGTAAATTCTTGTTGGTATCTACTTCCTACTGTTGTATTTGTGTATTAAACAAAACCATAAATGTACAGTGGCTAATAGTAAAGACTCAGTAAATGTAAACAGTTGTCACTGGATAGCTAAATCCTGACTTGGGAAATAGGGGATGATTTCTTGAAGGAGATGTGGTCTAGGCCTTGAACCACTGTATAAGAACTGTGTGGTGAATTTGGATCAAATGGGTTTTAAGACCTTATGCAAAGTGATTGTAAGAGTGAAACTTAAGATTTTATGATAAAATATCTGTCTATGACACTTGAAAAGGGATGTATAATTCTTTTTTATCCTTATTATCTAACAGGTACTAAATGTTGAATTAATATATTATTTTCTATGCATAATTACATAAAAAGATGGGGTTTAGTTGGGTTGTCAAAGACTCATTTTTTAAAAATTTTAAATTCTTAATTTTGTATGAACTTTCAAAAACTTCAGTTGAATTTGTCTTTACTGACATAAAAACATTAAGGCAGTCTATGTACCTTAAAACTATTTGTGCATGTGCCCTTGAGACAAGTTGGTGGGTGCAATTTTATCAAAGACATATACACAGTGACATATTAAATGTATCATATTATTATACTAATCATATGACTCTAGAAACAAAAGTAACCAGAAGACTAAAGCCTATCAAAACCATCTTTTTGTTTTTGTACAATGAAATTCTTTTTAAATTTGCCAGTGAATTCATACCAGTATTGAAACCAGATGTAGACTTCCGTCTTTTAATGTATTAGCTCAGCTACAAAAGTCTTATTTCCATTCCTGATTGCTGAGGATTTTATTTAGGGTTTATAATCTTTCTTCCACTCTTTTTTAAAAAAAATTTTAAACAGGCTATAAATAATTCAAATGATTTCAAAATGACATTGTCCGTTTGTATCCTGACAGAAATGAAATGAAACCTGTAATGTATTGCGGATAATTTAATTAAATCCATAAACAAAGTGCTATGTGGATAAAAATTTTCATCTGATTCTTAACAGATATTATTAAAAGAAGTGTGAGCTGTGGTTTGAGAATGTATCAGAGACTTTACCATCTTAGAACTGAAAGCTTCTATTACCTCCTTCCATCTAAAGCAGATTCTCTCTCTCGGGTTTTTTTTTCCCCCCAGCTGTTTTCAGTATAAACCTGACCATTCTGAAATAGTTGGGTTTGGGCCTATTTGAAATGATAAAATTCTTAAAGAAATGAAAAAGGCACTACTAATGGGGGGAAATAGTGTCCTAATAAAAATCTAGCTACTTTTGGTAATTGGATGTGTTATATGTACATGAAATTTGTTAAAACAGAGATTATTTGAAAACAAAATTCCATCTATTTAGGAAAATGACTGTCAATTTCTTTATTTTTTGGTAAACACAATGGTCAGCATGTGGCTAAAGACATGAAAACATGTTATAAACACCTAGATCAAGGCCTGCTATATAGATCAAGGCCACCAAATACATATATGTTCCTATCTCATTCTGCTCTTTCTCCATTAGTGACACACAGTACTTGTGGAGTGACTTAAATCTTAATGTAGATGGTGTTTTCTTGTCCAAAGTTCATTTGATTCACTATATTTAAGAGAGCAGGTAAGAATTTATTCCTCCAAATTTGCTAAGATTTATCTGCATTTTGGTGCTACAGGGCTGAAATTTGGCCGATTATTTTCTAATTTTGCTCATCTTAATGGGAGGAAGAAATCTGGGCCTTACTGATTTCTGAGTACTATTGTATGATTATTATATTTCTGTTCGTCAGTTTATTATTTGAGTTACTAAATTCATAGCCACCCATTTTTCTGAATGGTATACTGCTTTTCTTATCCAAAGTCTTAATTTTAATGCTACTTTCTCTTTCCCTTCCTAACTGCCCTCCTCCTCTGTGATTCCATTTTCCTTTGAAAGTTCTTTCTGTGATAGCTGATGAGGTTATTAGTGTGTCATTCCTACTACTTGGGACCTCCTGGAGGTTAGGCTAAAATTTTTTTTTAATGTATTCAATATACTGTAGGTGCTTAGTAAATGACTTTTCAATGAATGAATGTTATCTAGGGCTTTTTAGAAAATACTTCTTCATCCTTAGGTTACTTTTACTCTTGTCTGCCACATATGTGCCATTATTCTCAATAACATTGTGACTCATATGGGATAATTTTATAAATGATACTCCATTATTTAATTTGCTTTTCTTTGATAATTAGTGCAGTTTAATATTTTCCATATATATTAACCAGCTACTTTTTCAGCTTTGGGAATTGTATATTCATTTTGTTAACCTACTTATTGGGGCTTTATTGTTTTACTGAAGGATTTACATGAGCTCTTTATGATCTAAATAATCCTATGCACTAAATATCTTATTGTGTTTGCTGTGATTTCTTAAACTTACATTTTTTTTATGTAGACAATGCTAATAAATTCCCATAATCCTTTGTTTGCTTTGTTTGGTTAGAAACTATTCTTCCTGCCTTGTGATTTGAAACCTATTTTAATTTTCTATTTTTATTTAAATATGTCTAAATGCTGAAGTCATTGATCCATTTATTTGTACAGGTGTACATCTGTCTTCAATAAGATATTCAAAAAGCCACCCATAATGTACTTAGGGTTATAATTTACTTAGGGTTAGTTGAGTATGCTTACTTGCAGGATTCATTAACAGGTATAATTGTCTTGTTGCTGACATACTATGTCAAATAATTTAAATTTGAATGCTGGCACCAGACGTGGTGGCACAGGCTTGTAATCCCAGTACTTGGGAGGCTGAGACCAGAGGATCCAGGTTCATGGCCAGCCTCAGCTACTTAGTGAGGCCCTCTGCAACTTAGTTAGACCCTGTTTCAAAATAAAGACTAAAAAATAGGGCTGAGGGTGTAGCTCGGAGGTAGAATACCCCTGAGTTCAATCCCCACTACCACACACACACACACACAAATTTGAATCCTGAGGTGAGGCAGGCATTCTGCCTGATATTTAGGAATGGTAGTTTTACTTTTTGTGTATGGCTGTTGTTAACTACAGGTAGTTAGGAGTGATTGCTATTATGCCTGAAAACTATTCTGATTAGACATTGGCTTTCATGATTGTCAAGTATTTTGGTTATCACCTTAGAAATCTACTATTAGTAAATAGTGGATTTGGGGATTGGTCCATACATTCTTGTTTGCAACATCTGAGAATGGTGTGATAGGAGTATCTGTATAAAGGGACAGTAATAGGCTTTTCTGCTTTCTTACTTGAGGAGTTATGAAATCACAAAAATATTAATTATAAACTGTTGTCAAAAGACAAAATTACCCCAGCTACTTGGGAGGCTGAGGCAGGAAGATCACAAGTTCAAGGCAGCCTGGGCATCTTAGGAGACTCTGTCTCAAAATAAAATAGAAAAAGGGTTTGGGGAATGTAGTTCAGTGGTACGACACTTGCTTATCATGTGTGAGACCCTGGGTTCAATCCCCAGTACTGCCAAAAACACAAAAAACAAAACAAAACAATGCTACTTTTCTTGTAAAGGAGGAAGAAAAAAAAAAAGAATAATAGAGAAATAACCGATTGGTTAACATCAGATTACTTTTCTGTAAGGATTAAAGCAGAGTGAACTTCCCTCTCATGTCTTTTAGGAAACTTGACTGTTCTCCTTCTCCTGGTTTCTCAGAAGGTCAAATAAAAATTTAGTTTCAGTTTGATGACTTGAACTTTATTATGAGCAATTCAATTTTGATTCTTAGTTTGGTCTTTTGGCATCTAGTGTAGGAGCTCTGTCTAAAATAATTAAAATAATGGCTTCCTAAATATCACAGTACCTGGCTTCAAATTATACTACAGAGCTATAGTAACAAAAGCAGCATGCTATTGGCACAAAAAGAGACACATAGACCAATAGAATAGAATAGAAGATAGAGAAACAAACTCTTACACTTATAGCCAGTTAATTTTTGACAAAGGAACCAAAACATATGTTGGAGAAATGATAGCTTTTTCAACAAATGGTCCTGGAAAAACTGGATATCCATATGTAGAAGAATGAAATAAGAACCCTGTCTCTCACCCTGCATAAGAGTCGACTGAAGATGGATCAAAGATCTAGAAATTAGACCAGAAATTTTGCAATTACTAGAAGAAGCATAGGACCAACTGTCCAACATATAGGCACTGGGAATCTTATTATTCCCAAAGCTCAGGAAATAAAACTGAGAATCAGTAAATGAGATGGCAACAAATTCAAAAGCTTCTGCTCAATAAAAGAAACAATCAAGTCTGAAGAGAGAGCCTACAAAATGGGAGGTTTTTACCACCTACTCATCTGATAGAAGACTAATATATAGAATATACAAAGAACTCAAAAAGCTTTGCTGGAGATATAATTTAGTGATAAAGTGTTTGTTTAGTATGCATGAGGTCCTGGTTTCAATCTCCAGTACTGCAAAAACAAGCTAACAACCCAATCAAATAATGGGCAATTGAACTGAATAGACACTTCTCAAAAGAAGAAATACAAATGGACAATAAGTATATGAAAAAATATTCAAGTATCATTAGCAACCAGGGAAATGCAAATTAAAACTACACTGAGATTCCATCTAACTCCAGTTAGAATGGCAATCATCAAGAATACAAACAATAATAAATGCCGATGAGGTTGTGGGGAAAAAGAAAATCTTATACATTGTTAGTACAATTACAAATTAGTATACCACTATGGATCAGTAAGGAGATTCCTCAAAAGACAAGGGATGAAACCACTACCATATAGCTGCCTAGCTATACCACTCCTTGGTATCTTTCCGAAAGAATTCAAGTCAGAATACTATAGTGATAAATGCATACCATGTTTATAGCAGCACAATTCAAAATTGCCAAATTATGGAACCAACAGATGAATGAATAAAGAATATGTGTATACACACAATGGAATTTTACTCAGCCATAAAGGAGAAAAAAATGTAGTTTTCAGGAAAATGGATGAAACCAGAGAATATTATGCAAGTGGGATCAGTTAGTCTGAGGAAGTCAAGGGTGCTATGTTTTCTCTTATATATGGAAGCTAGAGAGAAAATAGAAAAGAGAAGGGATTCCAGATAAATGAGAGGAGAGTGGAAAGGGGGTTGGGGGAGGGAGATGGGGAAGGGAAAAAGGAGGATTGATGAAAGGAACAGTTCAAATAATGCTATATTCAAATACGAAGGTTTCACTACCAATCTCATATGTGGGATGGTGTTGGGGGAGAGTTGGGTGGTATCCAGAGGGAAACACACCAGTTACTGTGTGCATATATTTTTTATCACTTTCAACTTCACTATGATGTATAATTACAATGTACCACTAAAAGTAAAAAAAAAAAAAAAAAAAGTCATCCTATGATTTATTTATTTTTATTTTGCCAAAAAACAGAACAAAATAGTATTGTAAAATAAAAATTTAAGATTATGCTTGTGTTTTGTAAAATATTTGTTCACTTGTTTAATGTTTAAAATGATTTTATTGAGGGATAGAAACTTTTCAGAATTGAAGTTAGAGGACTTAAAGATACCCTTTTGAGCCTTAACATTCAAATAGATTGTTCAAATAATACTGTTCCACAAATAATTTTATCAGTTAGGTACTAATATGAATGATTGTTTATTCTACATTTTTTGTTGAACTCTAACTCTGAAATAAGGAGGACTTATTACCAACAGGAGAAAAGTATAATGAAATTCATTTTAGGTTTTTCTTCTCTACCTTTAACAACTTGGAGCCAAATTCAGGTTAGGCTCTCAGGTATTCTTGCAAGCTTCATGAGATCAGGAACTATCAATTTTCTCTATCACTGTATATGCAACATCTTCCGAGGACTGAGATTGCCATTTTCCTTCATCACTATATACTCAACATCTTCAACAGTGTGTGTATAGTAGAGCCTAGACAAGTAGGTATGTGTTGAATAAACAAGAAGGTTGATGCTCAAATGAGTGTGAATTTACTTAGTTGTTCATATTTCAATGTGAAAATTTTTTATTGTAGAATCATAGAATTGGAATAAACCATTCAAATAATATAGCTAAGCCAGACAGTTCATGAATCAATGTAAGATATCTGACAAATCTTCCTTTAGTTTTGCTGTGATTTTGTCCAGTGACTTCATAGCATTTAAATGAGACAAATCTTGAGACCCTGAAGTATTGTGGGTCTGTTTAATCCTGAACTTTCTCTAGTAGAGCTCTGAAAATTAGGATATAGGAGCAGTGATACCAAAGAGTTAGTGGAGGCTTAGTGATTTATCTGTTGGTTGAAAATAGTGTCCTGCTAAGATAAAAATGAAAGTCTTGGTAACTGAAGTAATTAAATGAAGTGCAGTTTGATGGACTGCTACTGTTTTTGTAACACCCTGAACTCTTTAAACTTTATGCAGTTATTGGGGAGAGAGCAGAAAACCCAGATGTGATAACACCACCACTTTGGACACCTTCTGCACTGTTGGCAGTTTGTGGCCCAACACAATACTCTTATCACTGACTTTGATGGCAGACCATTAATTTAGAAAGATTGGAAACATCAGAAAAGGGTATCTTTTTTTTCTTTTTTGTGGTACCAGGGATTGAACCCAGGGGCATTCTACCTCTGAGCGACACCCTCAAGCCTCTTTTATTTTGTATTTTGAAACAGGGTCTCACTAAGTTGTGGAGGGCCTTACTAAATTGCCAGGACTTGGCTGAAAACCTGTGATCCTCCTGCTTCAGCCTCCCAAGTACTGGATTACAAGTGTGTGCCACACACCTGGCTTCTTTTTTCTTTTCATATTCACAAGTCTGCATTCACTCATTAATTATTTATTTGTTGAGTGCTACTGTATGCCAGGCATGATTCTAAGCACTTTGTATATATCAGTGAACAAAATAAAGTCCCTGCTCTTGTGGCCCCTTTTTAGTGTAGGGCTCACTAACAGAAATGTATAACATGAGTCATATGTAATTTAAAATTTTCTAGTAGCCACATTAGAAACAAAAGGACAGGTGAAATTAATTTTATTAAAGCATTAAATGTATAATATGAAGAATATATAATTTTAATATTGTATTAAACACTATTTTATACTATATTTAATGTTCATGTTAATAATAATATTAAAATGTGACATTTAATAGGGAATCAGTATACAAATTATCAGTAAGATATCTTACATTCTCTTTTTTGTATCTTTGGTGTATACTTTACCTTTATGGCATCTTGCAAATGTTTAGCCAACCAGGTATAGTTAGTAGCTACTGTATTGATAGTGCATCTTTGGAGCATAGTGCTTGCTTGCTGAGGACTGCCAAGTCAGACCATCTTATCTGAGAAGAGAATAAGTTCCTGGAAGTACCAGAATTTTCAAATATTTAGAGTCCTACCCCATGTGTGGTGAAATCTTACACGAACTGGCCCTTGCTTGTCTCCTTTTCTTTTCTCATTGCTCTGGCGGCTAGAACTTTCTTGTATTATATTGGTCAGAAGTGGCAAAAGCAGGCATCCTCCTTTATTTCTGATTTTAGAAGAAAAGCTTTCAGAATTTCACCATTGGGTATGAATTCACTGTGAGTACTTCACATAGAGCTTTTATTATGTTGAAATAATGCATAGTTCTTTTATTCCTATTTTGCTGTATGGTTTTATTGTGAGAAGGTGTTAAATAGAGTCAAGTGGTTTTTTGGTTACCAATTGAGTTGATCTTGTGGGTTTTTTCCTTCATTCTGTTAAGATGATGTATTGCATTGCTTAAATTCTATATGTTATACTATCTTTACATTCCAGGAATAAATTTCTTTTGTTCATGGTGTATAATCCTTTAATTTCCAACTGAATTGGCTTTGTCAGTATTTCATTCAATATTTTTGCATTGGTAACAGGATAGTGGTAAATAGAATGAGTTTTAGAAGTGTTCCTCATTTTTTTCTAAAAGTTTGAGAAATCAAATATATATATGTATATATAGCATATATACTCACATATATATGTATTTGTATACACACACACATCTATATCTTAGTAAAAAATGTTTTTGGGGAGGGGGTGGCAGGAGTAGATCTCAGTGGTAAAGTATGTGCTTCATGAATGTGAGGTCCTGGGTTCAACCTCAGGACCTTCATCTCTCCAAAAAAGAAAACAACAACAACACACTAAAACCAGTTCCTCCTTCATTTCCTTTCAAGAATTGTGGCATCACAAGGAACAGTATCTGAATTTGCTTTTTCACGACAGATAGCTGCACTAGTGGAAGCGCAGAGTTAGACAACATAGGAAATAGTGATTTCTTATGTTCATGCTGATTTAGGGGATATGTTTTTTGCTTTATGAATGAAATTGATAATTTAAAAGAAAAGAGATATTTAGAATGACAAAGAATATTGTGTGTCTGGGGAAGAGTTTTTTGAGTATTTATACCTTCACCTTTTTGTAGCAGTCTAATGTCCATTAGAAAGAAGTACTTGGTATTTCAATATCATTTTTAAAATATTCCCTTCCAGCTAACAGAAGATGAAATTGCAACCATTCTAAAATCTACATTGAAAGGGTTAGAATATTTGCACTTTATGAGAAAAATACACAGAGATATAAAAGCTGGAAATATTCTCCTCAATACAGAAGGACATGCAAAATTGGCAGATTTTGGAGTGGCTGGTCAGTTAACAGTAAGTTGACTTTAATAATTTTGGAAACTTTTTTTGGCCTATTTGTTCAGGTTTGATTGTAACTAAACATTATAACTTTTTTGGGGATATGAAAAGAAATATGTAATTTCATTCTTGTGGAGAAGGAGACCTAACTGAGCTAAATCGTGGATTTTATTGACTATTTAAAGATATATGAAAATATATCTTGTCATCAAGCTGAAGTGTTGTGAAAGGGAAGCTACATTGGTTCCTTAGGTCCATTGGTTTTTTTAGTTTTTATTTTAGTACTATTTTTAATGTCTCTTTAATGAAGTGGAGATAGTTGCTTATGAATTCTTGGTTATTTCAGAATATAAAATTCCTAAGTATGTTGCATTATAACTCGTTGAAGTTTTAGGAAAATAGCTTCCAATAGAATCTGTGGAGCCGGGCGTGGTGGCGCACGCTTGTAATCCCAGCATTCGGGAGGCTGAGACCGGAGGATCCGGGTTCGCGGCCAGCCTCAGCTACCTAGTGAGGCACTCCGCAACTTAGTGAGACTCGGTTTCAAAATAAAGAATAAAAAATGGGGCTGGGGATATAGCTCGGAGGTAGAATGCCCCTGAGTTCAATCCCCAGTAC
>PVLC010008940.1:0-23129 GCA_004027655.1 Graphiurus murinus
GATGGCGACTGCAGTAAAGTACCTCAGTGCAGTAAAGTACCTCAGTGCAGTAAACAACTCCTAATAAGGCGTTGTGGTAAAACAGCAATGTCAGCTTATGTGCAGGCTAGCTTTCCTGACCAATTGGAGCTCAGATACGAGTCAAGTCCTGATTGGCCAGAAGCAGACATATAAGCCTCTGTTCTGGATTTGGGCCGCCACCATTACCCGCATGAAGATAAGCAATCCTGAGTAAAGCTTCTCGCAGAAGGAACCTGGTTGTCGTGTGTTTTTCTCCGCTGGACGGATACAAGCGCGCGACAGCCACACACGGAGATGTTGGAGATGGGCTTGAGCCTAGGTTTACCTCAAGGGCCGGGCAGTAGTGCCAGCCAGGCTCCAGGGACAAGGGTGCAGAGGGCTAGAAAAGAAAAAGGGGGCGGGGGGAGGGACTAAAAGAGAAGGGACTCCTGGGCACCCACGGAAGGCCAGCAACCCAATAGGTATGTAGATGTCCTTTTCCAGCTTCGGGATTTCCAAGCATGTGAGAGATGCCACTAGGAAGACGGAGTCTGTAGCAGAGAATTGGAAGCTGCTTTTGCTGACAGCACCATGTTAGTCACCTTTCTCATTGCTGTAACAAACACCTGGGGTAAACAATTTAAGAAAGTTTGTTTTCTTTTGTTTTTTTCTTTTTTTTGGCTCCTTTCAGAGGTCTCCGCCTATGGCTGGCTGGCTCCATTGCCTATGGTGGGCCTGAGGTGTGCGGCAGAAAGACATCATGGTGAGAAGGATATATATGGCTGGAAGCCAGGGAAGCAGAGAGGAAGGGGTGGGAACAAGACAGTCTCCCAAGGGCACACCAAGGATCCATTCTTCAACCAGGTTCCGCCTCCTGCAACTTCTGCCTCCATGATAGTCCACTCCGATCATGAGTTTATCCAATGTGAATCGGGAGATTAAAGCATTGCTTAGGTCAGAGCCCTCTTGACCCAGCACTTCCCAAAGCCCCACCCCTTAACGTTGCTGCATTAGGAGCCACGCCTTTGGCCGAGGGGAACACTGCAGAACCTAAATCACAGCACGCACTTTTCATCTGGGCCTACAGATGCCCATGGTGTGACGAAAACCTGCGTAAAAGCTTGGAATCTCTGCCTTCTCTGTGTCTATATTGCTTTAAACTTCATGTTGCTCAGTTCTGCATGGGGACATAAACCTATCTTGGCCTCCTTCAAAACAGAACATCAAATAAGAGCAACTAAGGTATTTCTGAGGTTTTCCAGGGACATTTAGCTGTAAGCTTCTCCAACCTATTCTGTGCCCCCACAGCAATACCTAGAAGTTTCTGGTCCTTGCCTTGCACCTTCCAGAAATGGGCACATCACCCCATGAGATGTCCCTGCTGGGCTCTGTACCAGCAGAGCTCAGGACAACAGGATGAAAAAAAATGCTCTTGAGACTTTAGTCTTGGTGTCGAAGACATGGGGGGGGAGGCAAGAATCAAACTCCCCAAGTGAAACTCGGCTCTTCCTTTTGTTACAGGCTTAGAGTTGATACTGGGCTATTAAATCATTGTCCCTTACAGGAAGGTAGAGCATTGAGTTAGGGATGCTATCTGGCGGTTTTGCAGGTGCAGCAGAGGTTGCCGTCTTCAGCTTGCCTCTTAAGGTGGTCTTCCACTCTTAAGCAGAGCAAGCAAAAAGTATAGTAAAACAGAAGAAAATGGCTTAGGTAGCAAGAGGACATCGAGGTCACTGTCTTCAGTTCCTTCAAGAAAGGCAGTCTTCTGCCAAAACAAGACATTATGAATCCTTAAGCCAACGGTTTTTAGAGTTAGGACAACTTCCCACATCACCCTAAGCATGACAACCATCTCATAAAACAATTAACCATTTCCAGGGGTCTGTCAGTCATCCTAAATAGCAAAGAAAGATGGCCCCATCAAGTGACAAGGGCCCCTCTGGAGCCACCGCACAGAACCAGAACCCCGATAACCATCAACCAGACCACACTCTGACCAAGACTGCTTCATTATGCATACCTCTCATCCTCTGCACTGAATCATCCTCTATTTAAAACCGAAAGCCCATGTCAGCACTCTGAAGACGGGGCTGAGACCCTTGATCTCACTGTTTTCCCAAGGTGGCCATGTTGACTAAAGTTCCTTTCCTTTATACTTCCATTAGCACGTTGTAACGGTACATCACGGTGAGATTCAAAGCGATGCAAGCATACGCACACGTATAAGTTGGTGTATTTCCTTGGGCGTCCCACCTTTCTCCCCGCTTCTCTCCATGTTAGTGAGATTAGCAGTGATATCATCGCATATGGACATAGCGTTATTTGAACTGTTTCCTTAATTTCTCCTCCCTACCTACCTGCCCGATTCCCTTTCACTATTAGTTCCTTTTCATTTTTCCATTTGGTTTTTGGAGCAAGTGGCTTGGACCTGGTTTTGTCGAGACTCCCACAGACAAGTCCCCAGCTTTAGGACTCTGGTAACAAGTCTCGTAAATGACAACCCTAGCCCTTTCCAGACGTTACCATGCACATTCATAGGATTGTGAGAATCGGTTCACAGAAGATGAAAACTTTTATGAGCACACCTAATCTCAAGTTTTGTGAGAATGGTTTTGTATAAGTACTTTAAAAGCTGTGACAAAGATTGATTTTCTTATTCAGAATACTCGGTATACTTCATTTTGCAACTTCCTATGCTAAGTTATTCCTGTCTTAACTATCACTCAATAGTTGTGGCTCACAAAAGCTTCTAAATTCTTGGTCCTATAGCTGACTTTCTGAATGTCTTTTTATTCAGACCAAAGAAGCTTCTAGAGCTTCCTAGCTTTCCAGACTCTTTCATTTTTAGACTTTAGCAATGTCTGTTTGGAAAGCAGTAAAGTCAGAATTCTAGTCATCTTTCAACAGTTTTTAATGTGCTTTTATTGGTTCATTAGTCTCACATCGTAATGTAAATCATGTTGACAATGACATTACATGCACACAGCACTTGGTGCTCCCCCCACCTCCCCATCTCCCCCTTTCCCATATAGAATACAGAGACTGACATTGGTATTTTCATATTCAACACTTTCATTTAACAAGTCTAGTGCTTACAATCTGTTAGGCATTGTTCTCACTGCTAAGAGAATTGAGGTGTCCTAATTTTAATCATGTGTTGGAGGATGGGGGGGGGGATAAGAATTTAATCAGTTAACAAGCTACCTGCCAAAAACAAACGATTATTCTATATTCCTGAATGTACTTTGAAACCTGAACTTAAATCCCACCATGGGCCTGGTGCAGTTGTGCACAGCTGCAATCCCAGTACTTGGGAGGCTTGAGACAGTAGGATCTCAGCTGATTTAAAGCCAGCCTCAACTTAGCAAGACCCTGACTCAAAGTTTAAAGGGCTATAGGGATGGGGAAGGTCTAGCTCAGAGGTAGAATACCCCTGGGTTCAAACTCCAGTACCAAAAGGAAAAAATAAATCTTGTCATGGTTGGCCATCAGGGTTACCATGCCCTATTTATGTATAAGCTTTCCAGACTAACTCCAGCCAACCCCAAAACAAGTACTTTTCCTTATGAGCCTCCCTCCTATTCCAAAGATTCCATCACTTATCCCAAAGACTTCACTGTCCTGTCCCTCCTGTCTAAAATTCAGTGTAGGCTCAATGTAAGCAAATTATGCCTTCTCCAAATTTTCACTATTAAAAAAAAATGCTCTTAGCTCTAGTCCACTTCACATTTTTTCCAATTGCTATCTAGTCCCACTACTGGCAGTCTTCAGAAGTTTGCCCTAGGACCTGGGTTTCTTGGGTTGTTTTTTTTGTTTGTTTTTTTCCTAGTTAGCATCTATAACACCTTCAACCCCTCTATTTCAGGGATCCTCTGGTCTCAAGAGTTTTGAGTTAATGTTTCCCATGAGAACTGAGGAGATTCTATCATTGTACAGATGAGAAAACTGAGGCACAGAATGAACATTGAATTAGCCTAGGTAACCAAGAGAACCCTCTAGCTTCCCTTGATTTTAGTTGACTTTAAAAACCACTAATTCTGGAGGTCATACATTGCTAGTCTCTTACCAGCTTTGCTCTAATACCTCTGATGCTTGGGTATAATGGTGGCCTAGGTTACTTTTCAGGGACTTGAAGGCTGCTTTTGCATCAAAAGCACCGACTCTTCACTTGGGCCTGCAAGTGTCCAGTGGGAGACTAAAACGGAGTGGAAAGGCTCAGCATTTCTGCCATCCTCTTGCATCTGTCTCCCTACTGTGACCTTTGGGGGGGACAGATTGTTTCTGTTCAACTCTGCACACATTTAGGCAATGTGCTTCTAGAACTGGTAGTACAAGGTCGATTTGCTCTACACTCACCTAATCTCCTTCCCCTTCAAGGGGGAGATAAGAGTTAAGAATTTCAAGATTTACAGTGGCTTCATGATATCACCCGTGTTTTGCAATGTCCCATTCCAGGCCACCTGAGTGGCACCTACAAGTCTCCAGTCATCAATCCTGTCTTAACCTAAGTCCTCTTCCTCCCCCTTGCCTAAGGATAAAAAGAGCACGGAACTTATGCTACATTAAGACAATCATTTCTGAAAATTAGTCCATTTTCTCTTTGCTGGCATTCCAAGAACTTTTTCCATTCCCTACCACTTTGTCCTCAACTCAGAGGGTCACTTTTTCAGTGGCCAGTATATGAACTTGTTTGATAACCCCTATAGTCAAATGCCTAAGTGATTTTTTAATAAATCCTATTCTTGAGCTGTTTTCCCTTTGACTAAGGGTATTTATAGGGAAAATAAGGACTTATTATAGGTTAGATATAAAATAGCCCCTGAAGAACTCATAATTTGGTGTTTGGAGTTGATTATAATTGAGTCACGAGCTGGGCGTGGTGGCGCACGCTTGTAATCCCAGTACTTGGGAGGGCTGAGATGAAGGATCCAGATTTGCAGCCAGCCCTAGTTATTTAGGCACTCCACAACTTGAACCTTGTTTCAAAATAAATTTAAAAAAATAGGACTGAGGGTGTAGCTCAGTGGTAGAATGTCCCTTGGTTCAATCCCCAGTATCATGCAAAAAGTCATGAGGGTTGTAATTCTAGCAGTGAATAAATCCATTGTAATTTATCTGGATTTATCTGGGTGGTGGCCCTGTCTGGTAGGGTGTGCCTAGAGAAGGTAGGTCCCTGGGGCTACAGCCTTGGGAATTATATATGGTTCCTCCTCTCCATCTCTTGATTCTGGCTTCCAAGATGGAGTGACACCTTTTGTTTTCCCTCCCTCCCCCCCCCCTTTGCTCCCCTCCACCACCACCACCACCCTGAGAGCCAAGGTCCCCAGCCTCACATGGTCTAAACCAGAAACCCTGAGCAAATCTTCCTTGCTCTAAGTTGCATGGTCAGTCTTTGGATTATAGTTGTGAAAGTGCTAACACAGGAATGTTCCTGGATCATTTACATACCTCTTACCAAAACTTTATAGATGCTCTCAAAGATACTTTACCTGAGCGGCTCATCCAAATGGCCGCAGTACTCACTTTCTATGAGTCATACCTACAATCCTTTTAACATAACACATGCTCCTTTCTGCATGGAGAAGGGACCTGATGAATTTGAGTACAAAGATTAACTGAAGACATTGGCCATGAGGAAGGTACACAAGTCAACATCTGAAAACTGTTAGAGCCAGGCACAGTGGCACACACCTGTAATCTCCGTGCCTGGGAGGCTGAGACAGGGGGATTGCAGGTTTGAGACCAGCCTCAGCAACCTAGTGAGACCCTGTTTCAAAATAAGTAAAAAGGGATGTCTCTGGGAGAACTGTTAGCCAGTGGGAAGGAACATCTGACTCCAAGTGAAAGGAGGTGTTTGTATCGGAAATGTTCCCTGAAAGCTTGGTCTCTAGTGTAACAAAAGTTCAGAGGTGGGGCTTTGGAGAAACGATTGGATTATGAGGGTTCTGGACCTCATCAATAATCTATTTGAGATTAATAAACTTAATAGATAACTGGGAGGTAATGTAAATTGTAGGTATGAGGGTCAAGTTAGAGGAAGCAGGTCACTGGGGGGGGTCCCCTGGAAGGCTATCTTGTCTCCCCCCCCCCCCCGGGCCCTTCCCTCCTTTCTCTCTCTCCTCTCCTTCCAAGCTACCATGAGGTAAGCTGCTTTGATCTCAACCACATCTGTCTGCTTTGATGCCCTGCCTCGGCGCAGGTCCGTGGCAATGGAGCCAGCCCTCTATAACCTCTGAAAATATAAGCCAAAATAAATCTTTCCTTCTTGAAATTGCTTGCCTCAGGCATTTTCTCACAGTGACACAAAGCCAACAGAAGGGTAACAGGGAAGCTTTCCTGAGGGGCTGACCCTTGCACTGATTGTTGAAGAGGGGAATATGTGGCTGACCAGGCACACAAATGAAGAATTTTCAGGATTGGTGTGGAGAAAGGCCTAAGTATGATGGAGTCTGTGAAATTTGAGAAACTCCAGTAGCACAATGTGGCCTAAGTCCCAGGCTGTGTGTGGTGTTATAAGATAGTTTAAAAAAAAAAAAAAAATCATGACTCTCATCTAAATGTAAAAATAAAATGTGTTAAAGATTCTATTTCTCATCAAGCAGATTTAGTCCAAAGAATAACTTATAGATCAGCAATATTTAAGTGAATGTGGAAATGAGGCTTCTTTCAGTGGGAATGGGAAGTCAGTTAAATTTCTATTGAACAGAATTTGCATGTCTATAGACCATCATTGTGAATTGCTATCACTTATTTACCACCCATAGTTTTTTCAAATAGCTCCCATAGAATTAGAAACAGATAATTAGAAGCATGACTTCTATGCATAGTTTTCCCATTGAAGTGTAAAATTTCCCCCACAGTGGGTGGTAAGACAAAACTAGTTAAATATCCAGGGGCCATATCGGACAAGATCAGAAACACAGTAGTCCTAGGTTTTGAGCAAAGGGAGTTTCTGAAGGGTCTCAAGCTGGGAGATGCCAGGGTCCCTTTTTATTTGGAGGCATGGCTTTTTGGCAGCAGAGGTAGCTTGACTGAAACAGTACGAGGATGAAGACATGAATAAAAAAGGAAGGTGTGATGCGATAGTTTGAGAAAGTCTGAGGACCAGAGCCAGGGCCACAAAAAAGGAAGGCAGTCACCCCTAAACACAAAAGTAGAATCAAGCCGATCTAGTGAATATGCATGTGAAAGATGGATGGAAGGAAGAGTGTCTCAAAGCATCCAAGTTTCCAGCTTAAACAATCGGGTGCCCGCACAGTGATGGTAACCGTCAACATCAGAGGAGAGCGACATTGCAAAAACTAAACTTTGGTCGTCTTAAGTTTGCGGTGCCTCTAGGATATCCTGGCAGATCCCTAGGGAAAGAAGCTGGCAGGTGCGTAGCTCCAAGCCGCTGGTGGTATCAGGGCGTGGTGGTGCACACCTGTAATCCCAGCACTTGGGAGTCCGAGACAAGGAAGATCAGTTTTGAGGACAGCCTCAGCAACCTAGCAAGACCTTGTATGGAAATAAACAAAAAGAGCTGGGTATGTAGCTCAGAGGTATTCTGGGTTCAATCCCTAGTGCCAACAAGAAATGCCAAGCTGCTGGTGGTGGGCTGAGGCACGAGTGAGAGCACCAAGGAGAAGGAGTCTGGGCGGCTCCAGGAGCCCCAGCCTGTCTGAAAACAAGACTCCTCACACAGGGAAGGCCCTGAGGAGGCCACGCCGCCATGGAGGCACGGGGAATCCTGGCAGAGAAAGCTGGGCACCCAAGCCTCGAGCCTTCCCAACGGTCCCGCCCACCAAGTCGACGGGTGTGGTCCTGCAAACCCACTTCTGCTTCCGGTCGCGTGGGCCCACAACCCTACTTCCGCTTCCGGCCATGTGACCTCGCGCTTCCGCTTCCGGCCACGGGCCCAGAGCCGAGCGGCGGCGGCGGCGGCGGCTGGCAACAGGAGCTGGCTTCGCGTGGCGGACGATTCTTGCGAGTCGGCTGGGTTAATGCGGCGGCCATCGGGCCCCACGACGGCGCCAGGGCGCGAAGGCGACGCCCGAGGCCCGAAAAAGCGAGGCCGGAGGCCGGGGCCTGGCGAGGCGGGAGGCTGTGGCCTTGAGGCCGCGGCGCGCGAGGAGAGCAGGCAGAGGCGGAAGCTGGTGGCCCGGGCGTCCGGGAGGGCAGAGACCGAGAGCGCCCCTGCGGGGGAGGCGCCCCGGGTTGGGAGGGCGGCGAGGCGGCGAGCCGAGGGCCCGCGGTGCCGGCCAGACCGTCGGGACTCGGAAGCCGCAGAGGCGGCCGAGCGCCCCCTGCCGCCGGGAAGGCACAGTAAGAAAGCTGGCGGGCGGAGGGCCGGCCGCTAGCCTTTGCGCCTCGCCTCGCCTGCGCGGCCTTTGGTTTGCTGCTACTCTTCAGTTTGCATCCTCCTGGTCCTCGATGCACGTGGGACGATGCACGTGGGACGTGGGTGATAAGGGGTGGTGGGAAGGATTCTCTCAGCACAGGGGATTAAACTCAGGGGTGGTCTGGCTCCGAGCTTACATCCCCAGCCCTGCCCCCCACTTTTTTTTCTTTAAAAAAAACAGGATTTTGTTAAATTGCTGAAACTGGCCTCGAACCCGCAATCCTCTCCTCAGTCTACCAAGTGCGAGGATTACAGGCATGCTATACCATGCTGGCTGGAAAGGGGTTTCTTTAAAAAGGTGTTTTCCCATTTAGGAGCACTTGCTTAGTTACTATAGAAAAGATTCCTACTAATCTAATTGTCAACTTTGACTATCGCGAAATAAGGGGTTTTCGGCTGTTTTAGGATTTACATAGTTGGTTTTTGTTGTTGTTGGGGTTTTTTTTTCCCCCCAGCAGAAATTAGGTCTTTAAAAACGTGTATTTCCATAGTTACTCGGGAAATAAAAATGGATGGCCTTTTGATTTTTTTAACGTTAAGTGGTACTTAATATAAAATGTTTTCTTGTATGTTTTGTTGTTTTGGTCAGCCAAGGAAAAGAGAAAAGTTACTGAAGCTTCACGTGATGATCCACAGCCAGGGACTGACCTGGTAAGAAAGGAATCATTTACCAGTTCAGAATCTTTCCAAACAGTGGAATGCAGTGAATTTCAAAGTATGGCTTTTTTTTGCAGTCTTTGTCTAAGGAAAGTTTGGTAGACGGTATTAAAAGAAGAATTTGAAATTTTTTTTTTACTTTAGAGAACTCTCAAAGTAACTGAAAATGAGGTTACACAATATTAAGGTTGAATTCCAAGATGAACTGTACCAGAATACTCAAATGTTCTTGTATCATCTTGTCACCTGGTGTAGAAATTTTTTTTTTAAATTACATGATTGCAATTGTTTCCCTCATTCCAAGGCTTGCAATAATGGAAACAACTTTGCACATAAACCTGAAGATGGATGTATACATGTAGCAGAAAATTCCTTGAAGGTAAAGAAAGAAAACCTTAAGAGTCTTGAAGAGAAGAGGGACACAAATAGTATTCTTTCACTCTTACAAAATGAAGGAAATTTAATGGGAGTTAATAAGTTACTGCTTGAAGAAAGTGATTTATACCAAAGTAAAAATAATGGCTTACTTTGCTGCCTTCAAAGTGAAAAAAACAAGTACTTAGAGGAGAGCAGTGTTGGGAAAAAAAACAGAAAAAAGATGAAGTTGTCTGAAAAAGAAGAAACAGTCATTGAGACGAATTTCTCTAATGTGCATAACAAGTCAGAGTTGCTGTTGCAAGAAAACCATATGGGTACAGAGGGGAAAGAAGCAAAGACATTAGAGTCGAAAAAAAGCTCTTTAAATGTTTTGAGAAAAGTGAACCATAATATACTTTCTCCAATGGATCCTTTATTAAGTCTCCCAGACATAGTAGAAAGAAAAACAAGTCCTGGGCATCATGTAAATGTTATGCTTCAGAAAAATTCTGAACCACTTTTGAAAGAAGAAACAATGAATGCTTCAGAGTCCTTAGAATGTAAAAGTATGGAGCCAGAAGAGTATTTTAAATCGATAGCAAGCTCTATAGTGAAATCGCCTAGTGACAGCCATCATACTGAAAAAAGTTCATGGGAAGATTTGAGAAATGAAGCTGAAGAATCAAAGGTAAGCTGTCAAAGGACAACACCAATGACTGGTAAAAGAATCTGGCCTTGTTATTCATGTGCTAGAATATCTGCCCGGTGTTGGAAAAGGGCTTCTATGCCAGACTCAAATTACTTGCTTCCTGGGTCTCTGGAAAATCTTAGGCAAGATGATTTTTGTGAACCCCAAATAAATCAGACTCACTTAACTGACTCCAAGTTATTACAAAATTACCTAACAGAAAAGAACACTGAATCCTCAACTAAAGGAAAATTGGATTCCAATTTAAGTTTGTCTTCAGTTTCTGTAGTAGAGCCTACCTTGATCATAAAGGAACCTATAATCAATGATGATAAAAAGATAAAGTCAGAAGAACAGAGAAAAAATGGGTCGGAGGTAGTTCCTAATACTACCGAAGGTACTCAGTTAACTAATGTGATTTTAAGCTTAACAGGAAGTAAAAAGAAAGAGAAAGGGAATTTAACAAAACTTAATTTGACAGTGACTTCCCAGGATAGCCAGGAACCAAGTAGCTCTACAAGTAAACCTATTCACCGAAAGGCCTGCATTGGTAAGCAAACACTTGTTCCAGACTTGGTTAAAATACTGAACACAGGACGACTGACAAATTTTAAAATTCCTTTACTTAAGAATAAGACAGAAAAAAAAGTAAATGCCAAACCAGAGAGAGAAACTTACAGTCCCCTAGAACTTCTTGACAACTTATCTGGAGCAGAAGCAAAACAGAATAGAAACAAAGAAAATGTCTCCACAGCAATTTCAGGACCTCATTCTTTGACCATACAAAATAGTGTGACCAGGCAAGCTACTTCTAACTCATTCTACAATAAGAATTTCTGTGGTATTTCCCCAGGCTTTACAAAGCAAAGTGATGATAATAAACTGCCTAATCACATCTCTGAACCAGGCAGTATTGTCTCTGATAAGGAATCTGTTTCTCTCACAATTGAAACTAAGACTTTTTCTTATCCTGGATTTATGCAGAAAAGTTCCTTCTCTAAGGAACAAACATTTGAGCCAATTAACTCTGAAGTTAGTGGTAGGAAAATGACTAAGAGTATTTCAGAAATCAAAGTGGGGTTTCCAGATATTCTTAAAGCATATGAAGATGATGTCCTCTTAATTGATGTAATTCAAGATGACCCAGAACTCTTTGGAGTCTCCAATGAAGGGGAGCTCTCATTTGCTTCAGAAGTCCCCAAGATCAGCCAGGAGCCCACTGTTTCTGAAGAGCACCAGTCAGCAGACTCCCAGCACATGGAACCTGCAGATAAAAAAGAACCAAGTGACTTGAGGTATGCATGTTGAGGTGTGCCTTTTGAGCTAGATTATTTTGGGGGGTTTCAAAAGTGCACTCTGCTCTTAAGTGTCTGTTCAGTGATCATTGCAGCTATATATATATTTCTTTGGCCCAATCACTTAAGTATAATACAATAGCTAGGCATGGTGGTTCCCGTACTTGGGAAGCTGAAACGGGAGGATCACAGGAACGAGGTCAACCTCAGCAACTTAGTGAGACCCTGTTTTAAACTAAAAAATAGAGCTGAGGATATAGCTCAGAACACCCCTGAGTTCAATCCCTAGTACCACACACAAAAGTAACTCAGCATATTACTTCTGATACCCAGAAATGTCAAACTGAAAGATTATATATTTTGGAAAGTATAATAGAGCAGAGTAGCTTTCAAAATCTAAAGTGATGTTTGATTCTCCAACTTAAGCTGGTTTATAAACCATCAATGAAGTTTATTTTCATATGCTTTTATTATGAATATGCACGTTTTTAATGTAGCCTGGTTACTTAAGATTGGTGTTATATTTCAACCACTTTTCTGTGGCTTCTTTGTTAAACTCTTCAGAGAAAAGAGAAGCCTTGGAAGTTTTTGAGGTAACTAGGGCATGAAAGTAGAATCAAAAGTGTAATTACTTCTCAGAATATAATTCTTTTCATAGTTTTGATTGTGTGAACTTAGATTTACTTATATTGGAATGTTTTTTGTACAGACTCAAAATAGGAAAATATTTTCCACTAAGATTCAATGATATAACTGGTATTTATAAGTTTTTGGTTATCTTTGGGAAATTCATTTTCATTTGGGGGATGGGAATATTGGGGATGGAATCCCAGGGACATTATACCTCTAAGCAACATCCCCAGCCATATTTTATTTTTATTTTAATACAAGGTCTTGCTCAGTTACTGCATGCACTAGCTTTGAACCTGCACTACTGTCTCAATCATATTGTTAGTGTTCCTGGAATTTGTAGATAGCTTGGACTAGGGATGTGGCTCAGTGGTAGTGTTTGCCTAGCATACAGCAGGCCCTGGGTTTAATCTCAGGTTACAAGTTTTTGTGTTTTAAGTGGTGCCAATCACCAAATGGAATGTTTTGTTTGCCAAATGGAGTACTAAGAGCTTTATCTTTTACCTGTATAATTAAATATCATGTATCCATTTCAAAGATGGGATGGGGAAACTGAATATGATAAATTGCCACATGTCCAAGGTTACACAGCTAGTAACAGAATCTGGATTCAAGCCCAGGCCTAGCTTACTCCAAAACTAGTGGCTCAGAGCCTTACCTTTATAATCTGACCTAGTTGAATCTTCAGTGCTATGAAATTGTTATGTAACCTTTTAACCATATCTGTGAAAGAATGTACTTCCTCGGGGTTTCAATGAGAATGAATGGAAAGGGTTTTAGTGTTGCACTGAATGAGCAGTGTGTAAGGGTTCAGTAAATGTAGTTATCTTTGCAAGTCCAGTCCTGCATACACTGAGGAAAAAATTAAGGTTTCAATTCCTACTTGAGAACACTGCAGGCAATTTCTCAAACACCTAGGTTGGAAATACATGTAAATGGAGATAGTGAATCCCTTCTTTTTAAAGCAATTGATATTTAAGAACAGTGGGAAACTATTAGGTTGAAGGCCAAGAGGAACCAGGCTGGACAAGAACTGGAGGAGGCAAAGTTTTATTCCAGCATGTGCAAGCAGGTGGACTGATAACAAGATAGGATGAAAGTATTTGTAGGGGAGGGGTCACAAGCCACATGAAAGATCTGCAGCTTTGTGAATTTCTTAGCATAGCCTGAAATGGGAGGGCTCTAGCTTCTCAGGGTCCAGGTGGAAGGGAGTAATCTTCAGTGCATCACAGAGCAAGAGGGAGCTGGCTTCTCAGGGTCTAAGTAGAAGGGAAGACACCCCAGAGGAGCAGACTTCATGAGACCTGACAGTTTCCTATGCTGTATGGAAGGGTAAGTGACAACTTTGAATTTCAGATATCAAGGCCACAAAGGAAGGGCATCCCCTTGAATTGACCAGATACAAGTGAGCAGCGGGCAACAATCCTTTGATGGGGCATCCCCATGACAGATGTTCCAGACAGAGATATACCCCAGAGGCGGAAGCCAGAGAATCTGTGACCTAGCAGTAGGACTTGGGGGCTGGAGGCATACAAATCAGAGATCCAAGTGAGAAAAAAAAAACACCACTTACCAGAGGTGAAGTTGGCTGACGCTGAGTGTGCAGTCAAGCTATGAAAAGGAGATTCCCTTCGGGCTCCTCCCA
Source organism: Graphiurus murinus (assembly GCA_004027655.1). Classification (NCBI taxonomy): domain Eukaryota; kingdom Metazoa; phylum Chordata; class Mammalia; order Rodentia; family Gliridae; genus Graphiurus; species Graphiurus murinus. The sequence goes on from PVLC010008940.1 coordinate 13,653, forward strand.
GCAGCACTTCCAGGTTCTGCACCAACGATTAGGTTTGGAAGGCTGAGAGGAGCCAGGCCAGATGAGAATTGGGGGAGGGTGGGAGCAGAGTTTTATTCCAACATCTGTAAGCAGGCCGGCTGACAGCACGAGGGACATGAGCCGGGCGTGTGGCGCACGCTTGTGATCCCAGTGCTTGGGAGGCTGAGACAGGATCCAGGTTCGAGGCCAGCCTCAGCTACTTAGTGACTATTAACACTAAGTGACTACTTAGTGACTTACTACTATTTCCAAATAAAAAATCGGACTGAGGGTGTAGCTCAGCGGTGGAATGCCTCTGGGTTCAGTCCTCAGTTCCGAGTTGGGGGAGGGGGGAGGGAATGAGCAGCAGAAGATAGGGTGAAAGTATATTTATAGGGGAGGGGTCTGCAGGCCACACAAGATCTGCAAGTTTGAGTATTTTCAGCACAGTCTGAAACAGGAGGGCGCTGTCCAAATGGAAGGAAGTAATCTTCGGTGCATCACAGAGCAGGAGGAGATGGCTTCTCGGGGTCCAAACAGAAGGAAATCTTTAGGTACAGTACAGCATAAAACGGGAGTGATCGTTAATTTAGCACAGCATCTGTAACAATAGGAAAAGATCTCCAAGGGCAATTGCCCAGGAGAGATTAAGTAACACGGGGTTTTGCCCTAATCAAAATTTGATTAGGAGATTGGAATAAAAACTTGAACTCTACCGAACAGAATTAATGCTAATAGTGGGGATCCATTACACCACCTTCACAGTTGGGACTGGAGTCCATAAGGAACCACTGTAGATTCTGGAGCTGGTAAATAATAATCTTCTGGGGAGGGAAATGCCTGGTACCATTGCACAGAAAATAAGACTACCATTTTCACCAGGATTTGAGTTCCCTTGGACCCATGCCTATCATAGATCTATCCTGGGCAAATTATTTCTCAACCCACCTACCTTCTGAGACTCTTACTTAATCCCAGTTTGTTCCCCCAAGAGATTGGCCTTCTAGAATAGTTTTACCATACTAAATGACACTTGATTTCCACCAAAAATAAAGGCCGTTCTCCCTTACATATTGTCTTCTTGCCTCTTTTCTCCACTATACCTTTCCACTGATAATCTGAATTATAATGCAGATTTTTACATTTATTAGCTAGATTCTGAGGTTGAAATCTGGCCTGGTCTCATAATTGAATCAAAGTGATTAACTTTCAGAAGAACACACAGCTTCTAAGTGCCAGATCTGAGATCTGAACTGGCAACTTGCTCCAAAGTCTGTCCCCCCTCTCTAAAACAGGATGCTGGAAGAGTGGCATGTTGGTTCCTTCTATGGCTTTAAATCTATTGTACTCTACAGCCTGCCATGGAACACTATTTTACTTTCAGCCTCTTTCTCACTCACTCCCATCTTCCTCTTTAAAGCAGATCAGATAGTGTGAAGAAGCCTCATTCTGATTTTTCACTTTTTTCTTTTGGCCACATAAGCCATTTTATTTTTAAATAAGCAGCCTTGTACTTGAGTAGTCACTTGTATCAGGAGTCCTAGCATTCCACAGCATAGCATCAAGCTAGAGAATGTCTGGCCCAATTAATTGAATACTCTATTCCTTTGATTATGGCCGGCCACCATTCTCGTCAGAATAGTAAAATTCTAATAAATCTAGAAGAGTCCTATCTAGAAATGTGTGAATGTGTAAATAAATGAACACTAATCAATCAGCTAGTTAACATCTCAAAAGGAGGCAGTAACATTCTTAGATTTTTTTTCTCCCCTTGGATAATAGTTTTCAACAAACTTTCTGCTATTCAAATGTCATCTTTTTTTTTTTTTTTTTTTTTTGCGGTACTGGGGATTGAACTCGGGCATTCTACCTCTGAGCTACTCCCCCAGCCCTATTTTGTATTCTTTATTTTTGAAACCGGGTCTCACTAAGTTGCGGAGTGCCTCACTAGGTAGCTGAGGCTGGCCTCGAACCTGGATCCTCCGGTCTCAGCCTCCCGAATGCTGGGATTACAAGCGTGCGCCACCACGCCCGGCTCAAATGTCATCTTTTAAACCTTTTTCTTACGCACAGTAATGTGCTCTACATTGCAACCCAGCACATACTTATAAATATGTAAAACAGTAGGTTAACAAAAACAATACTTTCCTCATTACAAGTGATGTAGTCAATTCATACTGTTAAGTACTGGTTGGGAATTACCTAACTTTTTTTTTCTTTTTTTTTTTTTTTTTTTTTGCAGTACTGGGGATTGAACTCGGGGGCATCCTACTTCCGAGCTACACCCCCCAGCCCTATTTTTTAATTCTTTATTTTGAAACAGGGTCTCACTAAGTTGCGGAGTGCGTTACTAGGTAGCTGAGGCTGGCCGAGAACCCAGATCCTCCAGTCTCAGCCTCTCCCAAATGCTGGGATTACAAGCGTCTGCCACCATGCCCGGCTGGGAATTACCTAATCTGAATGATGCTGTGGTATAGAGGATAAACTTGATGTAATCTCTTCAAAGTTAAACCTTATTCTTCCCCATTTGCTTAGATCTTCTTTTACTTCTCTGTATTTTTGTAGCCTCATCCAGGACTGCCTCTGTTCTTTCCTATTTTCCTACCTTCATTTATTTCATTTCCTGCTCCACCAATGCAAAAGTATACAATACTTCCATAGATTACAATTTTTGCTCATTTTTTTTAACTTTAGGTGAATTTAACTGTCTCAAATTCAAAAACTGAAGAGTGCAATGTGCAATTTTGTGTTTCTGTATAACTTAGCTATTCATAGCAAAAAGTTTTTCACACTGTTATGCCAACAATACTATAAATACTGGGTTTTTTTGTTTTTGTTTTTGGTACTGGAAATTAAACCCAGGTGCACTAACTTTGAGCTGCACCCCCAGCCCTTTCATTATTTAGAAACGGGGTTTCACTAAGTTGCTGAGACTATCCTTGAACCTACAATCCTCCTGTCTCAGCCTCTTAAGTACTCGTATCACAGGTATGCACCACACCTGGCTATAAATACATCTTAATACTTTGAAGTTGAAGCAATAATCTTGCTACACCTGTTAGCTATTAGAAGGGACATCCCTAAAGTTTCCTTTGAGTCATATAATTCTATTTCCTTACTCTTACGACTGTTTCTTCCTCTACATTCTCACTGCTACTAAATTATCTTCTAGATTATTATAATAAGCTCCTGGTTAATCTCCTGAACACTTAATAAATCCTTTGCCATAGTGATATTCTGAAGTAGAACTGTTTAGAGTGCCTCACTGGCTTTCAACCACCAGATGATAGTCTAAAGTACTTTGCAGGGGTTTAAGGCTCTTTTGGATCTTCCCTCTTGATAAACGTGACATTGGAGAGAAGAAAGGTGCTGAGGAGGGCTAAGCCCAGCAAGCGGCTTGCTGTTTCCACAGTGTGCTGTGTACTTTCATATTTTTTGGAAGTCTTTTTCTTTTACCTATCCATTAAATAATATCAGATGTTGTTCCGTGTCTTTGTTCCAGTAGTTGTCTTGGCATATAGCTTGATATTTTTGTCTGCTTATATGTGAGCCTCGCCTTATGGTAGGAATACTTAGAAAAGAGAGGAGTATCTTTGGGTCCAGCTCCCACGCATAGCTGGTACTGTGTGCCAGGAGTATGTCAGATGTGTGTACACAGAACAACTAGGTACATAGGGGCCTTGCCCTTGCAGAGCTTTTAATCTAGGGAGCGAGGCAAATAATTAAGGAGCTATAATAAAATATGATAAATGCAAGATTTTAAAGTCTTGGTTAAAGTGATGTTTACGATGAGTATTAAAGGGTGAGTAGGAATTAGCTGATAAGAAAAGCAAGAAACAAATAACAGCCCATGTTAAGCATGCAGATATTGAGAAATAAAGCTCCAGAATGTGCAGAAATTTTTAAATGACCAGAGAATGTATCTCCCAAATCTCAAACTTTTTGGAGACAAATGGGAGGGGGGCTGTTAATTAATATGCCAGGAAGCCGGGCGTGGTGGCGCACGCTTGTAATCCCAGCATTCGGGAGGCTGAGACCGGAGGATCCGGGTTCGAGGCCAGCCTCAGCTATCTAGTGAGGCACTCTGCAACTTAGTGAGACTCGGTTTCAACATAAAGAATAAAAAATAGGGCTGGGGGTATAGCTCGAAGGTAGAACGCCCCTGAGTTCAATCCCCAGTACCACAAAAAAAAAAAAAAAAAAATTAATATGCCAGGACAGTAGGCATAAACAGACCATCCTAGGCAAACCAGAATTTATGTAAGTTTTAACTCCATCCTAAGCATATAGAAATTCACTGAAGGACTTCAGAGAATCTGATCAGATTTACATTTTAAAAATCATTATAGCTCTGTGATAGAAAATAATCGGAGCAAAAGGACATGGTGACTTTAAACAGAAGTGCAAGTGGATATGAGATTTAGGAAATGAAAACAATCAGATGTGGGTGAGCAGAGGAATTGAAGATACCTGTTTTCTCATCTCAGAAGGGTCTTAGCTATTCCTCTCTGGTGCAAAAGGGCAGGATTTGGGGAGATGAGATTCAAATGTTTTGAGTCAGAGGCCTTTGAGACCCTGAGGTGGAAACATTCCAGTGGACAGCTGGATGGTCTAGAGAGGCCTAAGCTGAGGAAAGATTTACACACATTTCTGTTTGTATTCTTTTCTCATCTTTTAAACTAAGTACTTCTGATTCTAGAGGTTTTGTTGGAGAAAAATATTTCGGTGAACGCATAGAAGGCCTGACGTTTTAGTTTTTCTTGGCTGGGAAGTAATCCTGACGTGTGAGGAGTACAGAGCTGTAGGATATGCTTATTAAAACCCATATGGAGCCAGGCATGGTGGCACACACTTGTAATGCCAGTACTTGGGAGGCTGAGACAGGAGGATTGCAGGTTTATGGCCAGCCCCAGCAACTTAATGAGGCCCTCTGCAACTTAGACCATGTTTCAAAATATAGTGGGGGTATAGAGGTAGAAGGGGTTCAATCCCTACTTCCACAAAAAAAATCCATTAATCATCATGTGATGGGATTATGGGTCCTTATATTTTATTCTATGTACTTTGATTAAAGTTTGTTCTTAAAAACCAAAGTGACCGTTTATATTTGAGTGGCTTCTGTATTATGTGGGTTTTGAGTCTCTTAAATTCAAAAGTACTTATCTCAGTCCTTATAATCTTGTGGGTAGGCATTATTCTCAATTAGATAAGCTTAGACTCGAAGTTTAGTACTTTGCCACAGTTTTACACAGCAAGTGGTAGAACAATATTTGAACTCAGATTGGTCTGTTCTTAACTTTTAGATGGTAAATTGCCTTTAGCGACAACAAACTCTTAATTGCTCTCAAGCTGTCTACCTTTTAGCATTGGCAATATACATATACAAGATATACATATTCTTGAAGTTAAATCCTCTTGCACTGCTGTAATTTTTTTTTTTTTTACTGCTTGGTGTGTCTTGCCAGGTTCTGAGTTACACAGTTGGACTGGCAGCACTCCCTTAGTCATGGAGGCATGTGTGATTACAGAGCCAGTTGTGGAGCCTGTGCAGATGTGCTGGGCTCTGAGTCCCAGGGCATTACTCTGCCCTAGAGGACTTAATGATGTTCACCAGCTGCTAAAGCCTAGTGTTATATTGCTTTTAGAGAAGTGGATTGTTCTGCTTGGAATCTGTTATAATGTTTAAGCTCTGTTTGCTTATAATAGAGAGCTAGAGCTTCCTGTACTGGACCCTGGATTGCTGGAGTCAGAGATCTCTTCCTTAACAGCAGGTAAGATTTGATATCTTCAGAATAAGCAGTATTGAAGTGTCTTTTTATCTCTCTCCAGGACTAGCCAAAATGAATTCATTAGAATAGAACCTTTTCATCTTAGAATCTATTATGTCTTAGTTTGTCAGGTTTTCTCAGTAATAACCAACTAGTTGGCAGATCAGATTTCATGATTTTTTATTTGATTATTCAGTATATAGCTTTGTTATGCTTTATAAAAGATAAGTTACTTATAAATTTAAATATCTAAATCTTTCAGAATTAAAATGTGTAAGTTAATTTTACTTTGGCCTTCAAGTTTTAAAAATATTTTTAAATAGGTGGACAGAAGATTCTTAAATGTTACTGTTGATTCTTCTTACATAGTAATTTTGATGGGAGAATTATATAACTTGCCAAAAACTTTTATTTGTCACATTAGATCTTAAAAGCCTCTGAACCAGATCTGTCATTCTTAGGAAATTCTAAGTCACTTGATTATTTTATCATTCAAAGTTTCTATAGTTGAATATTCTTTTTTCAGCAAATGAGACCAAACCTGATTCTAAAGGTGCAAACATTTCCTTAGAAGTTACTAATGAGACCCCTGGAAATGAGAAACTTGGAAACCTCAGTGAACAAGTAAAAGGTTCAGACTTGGATGAAAAGGTACTAGAAAATCATGTGCATTTCCGTATTTCTTGGTCTTAAATATTAATGCAGAAATTCATCTCAACAGCGCTGCAGGTGACAAAAATAACTAAAGAGAATCCCAGCCGGGCATGGTGGCGCACGCTTGTAATCCCAGCATTCGGGAGGCTAAGACCCAGAGGATCTGGGTTCACGGCCAGCCTCAGCTACCTAGTGAGACACTCCACAACTAGTGAGACTCGGTTTCAAAATAAAGAATAAAAAATAGGGCTGGGGGTGTAGCTCAGAGGTAGAATGCCCCTGAGTTCAATCTCCAGTACCAAAAAAAAAAAAGAGAGAATCCCATCATTCTGGCCATGGGTTATATCTCTCGATTTTCCTAAGCACACAGTATAAAAACAGGGCTTCCCTTGTATGGGAAAAATAGGGTGTATTGTTTAATTACATACTAAACTATTTTTAGTATCCTTAAGTTCATCACTTAAGTAAATGAAGTCTTTCTAAGTAAAATGTTACAGCCGGGTGTGGTGGTGCACGCTTATAATCCCAGCACTCAGGAGGCTGAGACCGGAGGATCCGGATTCGTGGCCAGCCTCAGCTACCTAGTGAGGCATTCCGCAACTTAGCGAGACCCGGTTTCAAAATAAAGAATAAAAAATAGGGCTGGGGGTGTAGCTCGGAGGTAGAGTGCCCCTGAGTTCAATCCCCAGTACCGCAAAAAAATAAAAAATTAAAAAAAGTTACATATTTTCCTGCCTCATTAAACTATTTGATCTTCCTTGAAATTGAAAACATAGTACCTGAGGGCCTTGAATGTTCAACCACAGATGTAGAAGGCATAGAGTAATTGAGCTAAACCTATCGATGCTGGAACATATACCACTTGTGTATGAACATTTTGGTATCAAGTTTTTTGCTCAAATTTTTGTCAGATAATGTATATAATTATCTGACCCTTTGCATAGTTTAATTTGCTCCTAAGCAAGTGCTTTGTGCTTTTTTTCCCCCTTAAACCTTCAATTCTTCATTCATCCTCACTACTATTACTCTTGTTTCCTACTTCAAGAAAATTGAAGTACTTGGAAAAGAACAAGTTCTTTACTAGTAATTTAAACCACCTAATTGCACCTGCTCCCAGAACTCCAACCTCTCTTCTGATCCAGAAGATGGACCAGTCAACTCTAGTTCTCCCCACCTCTCTTCTCTTGGAATTCTACAGAATTCTCCCTTCACTGCTGGTCATTCTCATCAACATACAACCATGTTTCTCCCATCTTTAAACAAAACAAACTCCTTTAATGATCCCTTGCCCTTCCAGCTGGTACCTGACCTTCTAGAAGGCTTGTCTAGACCTGTGCCTCTAGTTTCTCACTTCTAGTTCTCGTGAAAAGGAGAACTTGGCAAACCTCCAGCAGAACTACCCTTCTTAAATTCTCCAGTAACATCCTGGCTGCTGAATCTAATGGACACATCTATATTCAATCTTAACCAGTCACTAGTGTTTGAATCCTTTCCCTTGAATCCTTTTTCACTTGGTTTCTAGAATACACTTGCCTGGTTTACTTTGTCTGCCACATTTTTGTTTTCTTTTACTACTTCCAGAATTTTTAATATTTTGGCATATGGTGAGTTGGATGTCACACTTCTACTCAACCAGCCAGTTCTACCATTCACTGAATCATTTCCTCACAAATTTCAAATGCTGTCTCTTAATATCTTCAAATTTTTCTTTATTGCTCATTTTGTGCACTAATAACATACTATCAGTTATTTGAAAAATAGGAAGGCTTGCTCTAAAAGATACTAAGATGTATTATAAATCTAAATTCTATCTTTCCTATGTTCCAAGAATTGTTTAAGCCCTCATTAAATGTACAAATCAATTTTGAGGGAATTAACATCTTTTAATTTTCATACAGAAACATGGTATATTTTTCCATGTTTTTTGGTTTTTGGTGGTGCCAAGGATCAAACCCAAGGCCTTGTACATGCTAAACTTGTGTTCTGTCTCTGATTTACCCTTCCAGCCCCAGCATACATAACTTAAAAGTCATGTTTTCCAAAAAAGTACTTGTGAAATATTTTAAGTATAGCTGTGTTTAAAATGCACTTTAATAGTTCTAATGAAAAATTTTGTTTATAAATGCTACCTAAAAATCATTCAAAGCTTTTTCCTGAATAAAAACAACTTTAATTGCTTGTGATAACTTAAATGGTGGCTTGTATAATTGATATCAAAAGTTGGAAAATGTATTAACTTAGGTTAGCTAATCTCTTTAGTAGTAATAGAAAAACTTAAGTCAATATTCAATATTGTGGAAAATAGAATTATTTTCATGGTCAGCCATAATCTAATGTTTAATTGACATCTAATATATTCTAATCTGGTACACTTCATAATGTAATACAGAAATACTTCTATTTATCTCTTCACAGTGTAGAATTTCAGACAAGACAACTAGTAAAGAAAATATTTACGAAGTTTGCAAAAGGTCTGTAACATATCAACTATTTCAAGTGTTTTTCATCCTCTGTTACATATACTGGGGTGACTGTCGGAAATCATACATGGGCATGACTTGTCACAAGTACCCAAATATGAAGGGTGTTATAAGTTAACGTATGGCTGTCAGTAATTTGGGGCGGGGGAGACCATTAAAATATTTTTGAGGAAAGAACAAGGAGTAGTATGGTAAAAGAAAAGGCAGTGTGACTCGTGAAGGTAGAGTGGCTGAAATCAAATCAGCTTTGCATTTGCAGGTATGTTACATGGAGCAGTGGTTAGTACTGAGACTACTCACTAGAACATAAAGCAGCCAAATTTGCAGCCGGAGGACCCTTTAGAAGTCGCTTGCTCCATCCTCCAACCTGGTTTCACTGCTGAGGCGAGAATGTGCTCAGGTCCTTTTCTGTTCAAAGTGCGACCTGTAGAGCAGCAGCAGCAGCATGTAACAACTGGCCCAGACATAGCTACTGGGTCCCACTCCAGACCTGCTGAACCAGACTCTGGATGGGGCCCATCAATCGCTCAAGAGGAGCTCATCCTGGCATGTCGTGCTTAAGTTTGAAAGTTACC
>PVLC010008940.1:23229-33611 GCA_004027655.1 Graphiurus murinus
GTGGCGCACGCTTGTAATCCCAGCATTCGGGAGGCTGAGACCGGAGGATCCGGGTTCGCGGCCAGCCTCAGCTACCTAGTGAGGCACTCTGCAACTTAGTGAGACTCGGTTTCAAAATAAAGAATAAAAAATAGGGCTGGGGGTATAGCTCGGAGGTAGAATGCCCCTGAGTTCAATCCCCAGTACCGCAAAAAAAAAAGAAAGTTACCATGGAAAGGGAAAGAGTAGGTGCAAACTTGATTGGGGTAGACGTCTGGTACCCTTTATGTGACCAGAGACTTTAAAATACAAAGGAAAGGAACAAGGTTTTTTCCTAATGAAAACATTTCTTATAAACTGATAGTCATTGCAACATATGAAGGTCTATCGTGAGCACGGCTCTGCCGTAGAGAGAGCAGTTTAACATTGGCCGATTGCTGTGTCACCCTGGGCTCTAGTCATGCAGTGGAAAATGGTTTTCTAGATAATGTCTTCCATCTGTAAAGTTCCATAGTTCCTATTTCTTAGTGACTGCTTTTGTTTTACTTGGGAGCAGGGAGTGTTGATTACACATATCCATTGATATCCCAAGTTGGGGATAGATGTGAATCTTTGTGTGAAATTTTAAAACTCCATCAATGCTGCTATATTTCAACTAAATATGTCGTACTTCTTACTGTTTTTGATACCTCTGGCCCAGAAAACCCCTGCTGAAAGAAATTTTAACTTTTTCAAGGTTAAAAAATTATAGTATCTTAGTGGTGTCTTTCTCCTAAAGTAAATTCATTTATATCTACTTGCTATCCTAGCCTGTTATTCTCCTAGATAAGTAACCCCCAGATTAATTTTTTATAAAATTGGTTATAGAGGATGCACATATTAGTGTACAGTTAAGGCTACTTAAGTCAGCAAACTAGAACAATAACATATATCTTCAGAGGAAGCTCTCAGACATCTATAGGTTTATTTATATATACTTATACTGAAAAGTTATAGTAGTCCTCCTTATCCATGGAAGATACTTTCCAAGACCCCCATTGGATGCCTGAAACTGCAGATAATGCCAAACCTTTCATATAACCCACATTTCTACTGCAGATACATACCTATGAAGTTTATGAATACACGATAAGAAGTTAACTAGTAGGATAATTATAACAGTGTGCTGTAGCGCAGATGTGAGTTAACAGTTACTGGACTCTGCTCAGTTGTGGTGTTGAGGCCACACTGCTGCGTGCAGAGCTGGAGTGAGTGAGTGGTGGCAGGCCGCATGCTGGAGCGCTAGGCCCCTTGCTGTGTCGGGCACTTGGGCGGAAGCCGTGGTGGCTCCTAAGTGACTAGTGGGAGGGGAGGCGCGCGCAGCAGGACAGAACAGCACGCAACTTAAAACTCATGATTCGCTCCTGGAATTTCAGGTCACTGAAACCTTGAAGTAAAACTGGGTAAGGGAGGACTCCTGTAACTCATTTATTTCATCACAGTCAGAATGAGTGGATGGCCTTCTCTGGACCCGAGGCCAGCCTAGCTCCTCCTCCAGCCTTCTATCTGGTGTGGTCAGTAGTTATAGTCCCAACTACTCCTGAGACTGAGGTAGGATGACTGCTTGAACTCTGGAGTTCAAGGCCAGCTTGGGAAAAATAGCAAGACCTTATCTCAAAAAATTTTTTACTCTAACTTTAAATATATCATCCCTTTCCTACCCCTACTCCAACAATTTAAGTGTTGATTTTCTGTTAGTCAAGAACACCCTGTAAAAATATTGAAGTATCATAGTATATACAATAACATAAAGCACATATATAGCACTAGGTTGCATATCTACTTACTTGATTCTCACTATTTTAATTTCTAAGAATAGATTTGAATTGTGACTTTGGTTTTCCTGCTCACACAGCAGAGACTGTAGGAGTGTGGAGATAGTGGTTGGTGAGCGTCAGCTGGCAGCACTGGTCCCCACAGCAGTGTGCTTATCAGCACCTCCTTTGAACCTGAGCAGTCGTCAGGAAGACACAGTGCCAAAGCCCTGGATGAGCGGTAATATTTTCTTAGTAAAATCCTGTTGACTTTTGATAATATAGAAACTATATAGGAGATATTTCCACCAAAAACAAAGGTATAAAGAGAAAAATAGAAACAAGTGTGAAATATCTTAAAATTAAGACATATGTACCTTTACGTAGTACTTCTGATGGGAAAATTTCTGAACTATCTGTGATAGTAGTGGCACAAGTAAATTTAGGAAATGCCTAAAATATTCATATTGAGTGTGTATGTGTGTCTTAGGATTCATGTGAGCTGGGGTTTTGTTTTTGACAATTCATAATGCTCTGAACAGAATAAGCCCCACTGAAGAATGCATTTAGAAGCTCTGTAATCACTTCGTAGCAGGTGCCTGGCTCTTCTGTGCATGCCCAGTGCTGCCCTTGTGCTGCCTGGCATTGTGCACGATAGCAAGCCCTTGGTGGTCCGTGTGATCGCAAAGTCTTCGTTTTCATAATAAAAATTACTGCAAAACATGTTCCACATTCTATCTGGATGCTACTGAGGAAAAAAAAGATTTAAAATAAGGGTTATTTTATCCTTAGAAAAGAATGTTTTTAAAATGCCCTATTTTGCACTCTAAAAGGTCACCAGTAAGGAGTAAGCTTCCTAGTGTATCCGTCGGCTTAGGCCGCCCTATCAGAATACCGTAGACTGGGTTGCTTAGAGCGTGGGAACGTGTTCCTCCTCGTTCTGGAGGCTGCCAGTCCTAGGTCAAGGTTCCAGTGTGCTCCACTTCTGGTGTGCAGAAAGAAGGTCACCTTCTTGCTAAGTTGATATATCCTTTCCTCAGTGTGGATGAAGAGAGAAAATGCTAGCTTTCTGGCTATTCCTATGAAGACCCTCACCCTTACGACTTCGTTTAACCCTAAATCTGGAGAGGCCATATCTCCAAATACAGTCATGGAGGGGTCATGGAGGGGTTAGGGCTTCAATAGCACCTGGGTTTGACGGCATTCTTCCCTTTGAAAGGCATTGAGGCTTTTAAGCTTATATGCCACTTATAGTGAGCCTAAAATTTAAGGTCTAGAAGTGGTCAAGGGTGCCACGAGAACACTGTACAGTGAACCTTTAGAGCAGATGGTACGGCGCTGTATCTAAGTGTAAGAGGAACCCACAGCCACATGTTTGTAATGCTGTTCTGAATCATTTCTAGACTTCAGGTTTCCAGGCAGCCATCCCATCCTAAGGTTGCAAAATTCTGAAGCATGTGAAATATTCAAAAGGGAAAAAAATACAGGGGTAAGTTTACTCCCACTTCTTAAACAATCTTCTAAATTATAACCCATACTTCGAAACTTCCTGGTTGTATTTTCCTATTTTTAAGCAATTCCAGACAAATTTTGAATGGGGGTTAGCGGTAAGAGGCAGAAAATAAGCAATGACTCAGAATATCCATATGTAAAAGGTTGAAAGCAAAAGAGGGAACATCCGAAACAGAAAATACAAGATGAACATTTCTGAGAAAGCTGGCAGTATAAAAATGTTTATGGGAAGCTGGGCGTGGTGGTGCACGCTTGTAATCCCAGCATTTGGGAGGCTGAGACCAGAGGATCCAGGTTCTCGGCCAGCCTCAGCTGCCTAGTGAGGCCCTCCACAACTTAGACTCTGTTTCAGAATAAAAAATAGGGCTGGGGGTATAGCTCAGAGGTAGAATGCCCCCGAGTCCAATCCCCAGTATCGCAAAAACAAAAGTTTGTTACATAAAGCTTCATATCTAACATTTCCCTTTCCTATTAATCAGAAAAGTTGGGAGTTTGGGTTATAATAAATGCATCAGATATGTGCGTATGGTAACATTTTTGTGAGTAGAGACAAGAGCATGAAAGGGGGGGGGGGGAGGACAGTGTAAACTTTTAAAAAATAAGCCTGGTGCAGTGGCACACACCTGTACTCAAGTCCTTGGGAGACTGACAGGAAGGTTGCAGGTTCAAAGCCAGCCTCAGCAACTTAGCAAGACCATGTTTCCCAATAAAAACAAAAGAGGGCTGGGAGCATAGCCCAGAGATAGAACAAACACCTCTGGGTTCCATCCCCAGCACCACAAAAAAATGAAAACAGATGACGTGTGTAAAGGCAGGCAGTACTTTCTGTACTTTCCTCTCATTTTTGCAGTGAACTTAAAACTGCTCTAAAAAAAAAAGTCTTGGAAGCTGGGCGCACGTTTGTAATCCCAGCATTTGGGAGCTGAGACTGGAGGATCTGGGTTTGAGGCCAGCCTCAGCTACCTAGTGAGGCACTCCGCAACTTAGTAAGACCCTGTTTCAAAGTAAAGAATGAAAAAAAAAAAAAAAAAAAAACCGGAGCTGGGGGTAGAGCTCGGAGGTAGAATGCCCCTGAGTTCAATCCCCAGTACTGCAAAAAAAAAAAAAAAAAAAAGTCTTTGAGAATCGCAGGTTTGAGACTAGTCTTAGCACTATAACAAGACTCTTGCCAACCTAACGAGACCCTGTTTCAGAATAAAAAAGGGGGGGAGGATGTAGCTTGGGGGTCAGAACACCCCTGGGTTCAATCCCCAGTACTGGGAGATGGGGGCAATGTGAGTTACACTGCACGATGGCGCTCGCCTGCAATCCCAGTATTGGGAGGCTAAGACGGGCGCTCGGATCGCAGGCTCAAGGCCAGTGCACAGTAACTTAGCAAGACCCTGTTTCAAAATAATGATATGGCTGGGACTGTAAACTGAATAGAGGTAGAATGCCCTAGTACCAGGTGGGGGGTGTGAGGTAAAGTAGTAATATCCTTGATAGAATATTTTTACCCTAAGAAAAGTTGAGAAAATTCCTAGACAAATCACTCTTAAAAATAAAAATTTTGGCCAAGCATGATGGTACATGCCTGTAATCCCAATACTTGAGAGGGTGAGATAGGAGAACCGTAGGTTTGAGGCCACCCTCGGCAACATAGTGAGACCCTCGGCAACTTAGCCCATGTTTCAAAATAAAATAGGGCTGGGGGTGTAGCTCAGAGATAGATTGATCCTGAGTTGTGAATCCCCAGTGTCACATGCAAAAATACACACAGAAATAGAGAGTTTGGAGTTTTAACTTGTCAAATTAGCAAGCTATTTATCTTGATACTCTTTGAGGTATATAATGTGTTGCTTCAAGGGCTAGGGGGTGTAGCTTAGCATGTGCTTAAGCACGTGGGGGACCCAGCACCACAAACTATGTATTTTTCTGTTACTTCAGATGCTTTTTCACTTGACTATATTTTTATAATTAACACAGGGCATTTTTCTAATTTTCTAGGTGTTCCAGAAGCCCTTAGGGTTGTTGATACCACATCGATACTGCAAATTTCACTTTAATACCTTACGTGGTTGTGAGCGGTCACAGTGCAAGTTTGCTCATGTGCCTGAGCAAGGAAATGAAAAGGTAAAGCATTGTTTTACTCTCTCGGTCAAGCATTTTAATTTAGAATTTCACTTTCTCCTGACGGCATTGATGAACTTTGCCTGTTTTAGTGCTTTCTATGAATGAAGTCATATGTATTCTTCTGCGTCTGACTTCTTTTTTTAATTCTGAGACAGGATCTCACTATGTTGCAAGTGTGACTTCAGACTCCTGGGGTCTTGCATTCCTCCTGCCTCAGCTCCCCAAGTAGCTGGGGCTTCAAAGGCACACCACCGCACCTAGATTGCTTACTCTTGCTTGATATTTTTGAGTTACATGTATTCCTTATTTAATTGTAGATGTTTCTTTACAATTATCATATAACAGTTAACATTCCATTATGTGAGTATGTTAAAATTTTATGGACAAATATTACTGTTAATGGGCATTTTGGTGGTCTCCAAACTTGTATATTAGCAATGCTATCAGTATTCTTGGACATATATGAACACACTGATAGGTTATACTTTAACACTGGGAACCACTGGGTAGAGTCTGCCCATCTTAGACACTGCTGGACAGCTCTCCAGAGTGGCTGTACCAAGCTGCTCTCACCAATGTCTCGAGCTGTGGCTACATCACATCCTGACCAGCCTTGACTCAGATCAGCCTTATGTGCTCCTCTTTTCCTTTGTTGTTTAACCTTTACATCTATAGTTCTATCACCTATACTTGACTTTTGCTTATGAGAAGGGTTGAGATATATCTTTTTCCATGTGCAAGGAACGCTGCCTCATTTATTTTCAGCGTTCTTACCTTTTTTTCACTGCTTCATTTATTAAAGGCCATCCTCTGTCAACAACACTGTAATGTCACTATGTCAAATCGGCCAACAGTAAGCCTGGCGTGGTGGTGCACACCTGTAATTCCAGTACTTGGGACAGCCTCGGCAACAGCAATTTAGTAAGATTCTCAGCAATCTAGTGAGACCTTGTTTCAAAACCAAAATTTAAAAAAGGGCTGGCGGAGCGGGGTAGGGTGCCTCAGAGGTAGAATGTCCTTGGGCTTAATTCACAGTACCATACACACACAAAATCATCTGACAGTCTCTTTCTAG
The DNA here is from genome assembly GCA_004027655.1 of Graphiurus murinus. Classification (NCBI taxonomy): domain Eukaryota; kingdom Metazoa; phylum Chordata; class Mammalia; order Rodentia; family Gliridae; genus Graphiurus; species Graphiurus murinus. The sequence continues at coordinate 29,701 of PVLC010008940.1, forward strand.
GTTCTTTATTCTAATAGTGTGTTCAACCTTATACCAGTGTAAGTGGTTATTTTTATATAATCTACATAAAGTCTTTGTAATGAATTCAGCATACATTTCAAACCTAAACCCAATATTGGCTTCTTTATTCCAATGCTGTAAGCTTGCTTAATAATCTTAATATTAAAATTTCAAAATAAGCCGATCATGGTGGCACACACTTGTAATTCCCAGTACTTGGGATGCTGAGACAGGAGGACCACAGGTTCGCAGCCAGCCTCAGCTACTTAGTGAGACCCTCTTACAAAATAAAGAGTAAAAATTAGGGCTGGGTGGTAGCTCGGAGGTAGAATGCCCCTGGGTTCAATCCTCAGTACTGAAAAAAAATCTTGTTTTTATGAAATATAAAGGTAATTTTACATTTTTATGACTCTTCTAGGTTTGCATGGATGTGTTTAAGAAATACATAAGTATAAATGAGCTGTGTTTGCTACAGCGTGCAGGTATGGAAACAGTTGAATGATTACAGACTCATTAATGTGGGTGTTTCACACAATGGGCATTTGTCTTAGTTGAAAATTTAATATTAAGTATGAAAATTGAATTCCTTAAGAGTGGTTCAGGCCTTAGAAAAGATTAAGAATATTTTTAATGAAAACTTATAATCCACCTAACACTAGCTCCCTTATATACTAATATTTTCACGACTTAGAAAGCTCATTTATAGCTAAAAGGTAGTGAGGATGGTATCATTAGGTAGCCTGTAAGTCTCCGCAGGTGTCCTTCAGAGCCTGAGTCTCCTGTGCTCTTGGCTTCTGCCTTGGTGCCCGTCGCCGTCTCCAGTGGGCTGCCACCGCCACTGCCCCTCTGCTCGGGGTCCCCCCTTCCACTCCCTTTGCCCCTGTGCAGAGGCTGAAGTAGCTTTGAAGGTTTCATCATAGCAGATAGGATTGCCTCCTCAGCTAAGCCCCAGTCTCTCCATGGCCCCACCGGTCTTGGCTGCCATCTCTCCAGACCAGATTGGGAGCCCCAAGAGGACAATAACCGAGCTTTGTGTCACCTGACTGTGACCAAAGCCACGAACCACAGTGGTAATGGCGTACTGCAGCTTCATGTTCTTCTGCTTGAAATCGCCTTCAGCTAAAGGCAGTCTGACAAGCTTGCTTTCCTTTGCTGCCATGACCATCTCCCCAAGAGCACTCTGTCAAGGAGGATGTGGTATGGCAGAGGTGGTCAAGCACCTCAGGCCTTAGAAAAGGTTAAAAATATTTAATATGAATTTATAATCCACCTAACACCAGCTCCCTCATATACTAGTATTCACGACTTAGAAAGCGCATTTACAGCTAAAAGGTAAAGACGGCATGAGTGGGAGTGTACCTGCATGGCAACACCCCTGGACCTCAGGACTGATGACCAGGGAGAAGCTGCACATCCTCAGATGCAGAGGGGTTTCTCACTTCCAGAAATACCTCCATAGCGTGAGGGGAGAACAGAGTGGCCTGAGCAGGGTGCAGAACTCCCAGTGAAGGTGAGCAGCATCCGCTGTGGCACACGACAGACACATCTGAACTTAGCTTTAGAAGAATAAATACAGAAAACAAAGAGCCTGTAGCAAAAAATGTTTAAGGCCGGGCATGGTGGCTCATGCTTGTAATTCCAGCATTTGGGAGACTGAGACTGGAGGATCCGAGTTCGCAGCCAGCCTCAGCTACCTAGTGAGGTACTCTGCAACTTAGTGAGACCCTGTTTCAAAATAAAGAATAAAAAATAGGGCTGGGGGTATAGCTCGGAGGTAGAATGCCCCTGAGTTCAATCCCCAGTACTGAGAAAAAAAAAGTTTAAAATTATAAAGAACTAGCCGGGCGTGGTGGCACATGCTTGTAATCCCAGCATTTGGGAGGCTGAGACCAGAGGATCTGGGTTCATGGCCAGCCTCAGCTACTTAGTGAGGCTCTCCACAACTTAGACCCTGTTTCAAAATAAAGAATAAAAATAGGACTGAGGGTGTAGCTTGGAGGTAGAATGCCTAAGTTCAATACCCAGTACCACCCAAAAAAAAATTGTAAAGAACTTGTGGAGATTGTTTAGCATAAAAATAAAAACTCGGATCAGTAGAATAAAATGGGTAGCTCAGAACTGACCTGATATTCTGTATAAAGGGTTTAGTGTTTGGAAAAAAGAGGCTTTGAGGAAGGGAGGACTCAGATGATGTAAGACACAGCTGGATAGATAGTAACCAGGAAAAGACACTGAAGACCTTCCATGTAAGCTGTAGCTTACTAGGCTCCATAGAGGCCTCGGGGAGCACTGATGCCTAAGGAGAAGCAGCTGAGTGATGCCCCCCATTTAATCATAGGTCCTTATTTGTTTGAATTTCCACATGAAATTCTCTTTTCTGGAGTTTTTAACTGTTAGAAATAATTTCAAATTTACAGAAAGTTGCGAAAATAAAAATACAAAGAATATGCACATCCTTTATCATTTGTACTTACTCTGCCCCCTCCCCCAGTGTGTGTGCACATGTGTAAGTGTAACAGTGTACCACTGAAAGGTAAGTTGCATATATCATGATCCTTTACACCCAAGTACTTCACAGCGTATTTCTTAAAAATAAGGCATTCTTTATATAACCATGGTCCAGTTATCGATGTCAGTGAATTCATAATAGTTCTGTTTAATCTGTTTGTATTAAAACCTTGTCAGTTGACTGTTCTTTATAGGCTTTTCCTCTGTCTAGGATTCAGTCAGTGATCCGTATTCTTAGTTGTCATGTCTCCTTAGCCTCTTAATCTGGAGTGCACTGTGTGTTGTAGGGGGAAGAGAGAGAGAACAATGCTGGGAAGGTAGCTTAGTGGTAGAACACTTGCCTAGCACACCTGAGGCCCTGGGTTCAATTCCCAGAACCACAAAACACACAGCATAAAAGTAAGCATTTTAAATGTAAATTCACTAGCATTAAGTACATTCACAATGTTGTGTGACCACCACTACCCTCCATTTCCAGAACTTTTTCATCATTCTGATCAGAAACTCTACCCATTAAGCAATAACTCGCCGGGCGTGGTGGTGCACGCTTGTAATCCCAGCATTTGGGAGGCTGAGACCAGAGGATCTGGGTTCGCGGCCAGCCTCAGTTACCTAGTAAGGCACTCCGCAACTTAGTGAGACCCTGTTTCAAAATAAAGAATAAAAAATAGGGCTAGGGGTATAGCTCGGAGGTAGAATGTCCCTGAGTTCAATCCCCAGTACCGCAAAAAAAAAAAAAAAAAAAAAAAAAACCTCTCCATTGCCCCCAGCCTCCAGCCCCTAATACCCTCGATTCTACTTTGTCTCTGAACGTGGCCATTCTAGGTGCTTCATGTGAGGGAGTCTTACCGTATCTGTCCTTTCACAGCTGACTTATTCCACTTAGGTTAATGTCTTTAAGGTTCATCCATGTTATAGAATGTGTCAATTTCCTTCCTTTTTAAGGCCAACTGAATTTTCCAGTGCATGCATATATGCCACATGTGTATCTGTCCATCTGCTGGTGGACACTTGGATTGTTTCTGCATTTTAAGCAGTGTTGCTCTGAACCCTGATGTACAAGTGTCTGAGTCCCTGCTTTCAGTTCTTTGGGGGATATGATATACCTAGGGTTAGAACCCTTGGTCCTCTTTTATATGTTTCATATTTAAATTTCCACGTAAAATTTTCTTTCCAGAAGTTTTATGGCTAAAAACATTTGAAAAACTGTTTTGCATAAACTAAATGAATCAATATAATCATTAGAAAAAAGTTTTTTTAATTTCTTGAAGGGTGTTAATTTCTATGATTTAAAGTAAGCGAAGTATTAAAAATACAAACTTTATCAAATTCAAACTGAAATTTATTAGAATATTTTAGATTTAACATTGATAATACACAAAACTTTTATAAGAATAAGAATT